>JAZHYW010003831.1:0-117274 GCA_037355805.1 Ixodes ricinus | reverse complement strand
GACAAAGAACGCATTCATTCTATGTTCCAAGTACGCTTTGAACAGCTCATGATAACCTTTACCAAAGTCGAACTGAGAATAAACATTGTGAGCTTTCAACAACAGTCTCTGGCAAAAGTCAGGACAACAAAGTGACCTTACTGCCGTGAAATCAGAAAGGACATGGTATCAAAAAGATTCATAGAACACATATATATATTTATTTGGTTTCGAAACCTTTTATGAAATATCTCATCCAGTTTGAAACTGTAAACATTGGGGCATTTCCAGAACAGGATAGAACAAGCAGTATGAACTGAAAACGAAATTTACCATTAGACCATTTTGTTTCTACCATTTTTAGAATATTGGAGGCCAAGCTGTGGACTGTAGTAATCAATGTGAATGAAAAAGAGGGCAGCACCTCCGCTAGAGCAGAAACGAGAAGTGTGTTACTGTGTTAGAAAAGAATAACATAGAGAACGGAAACTGACGACATGTTTAGTCTCCGAACTTCAGTAACTTAATCAGCACGCTCCATTTCCACGAGAAGAAGCCCGCTTCCCCCTTGTTTAATAGCCGCAGGCTGCGCAAGGTCAAGTTTACTGTGTTATTATTGAGTCAGCCTGAGCATCACATTTGGCCGACATTAAACATTATCTCCTTTTCTCCTCAAGCACAGCACAAGCCAAAGGAATCATGCCTTTTTGGAAGAGACTGCACAGAAAAGTTTGCTCTTGGCAGGCTCATCATACCGATAAACTCAAGCCTTGCAACCGCCCTGCTGCTGTCGAATTCCCGCTTAACACGCAGCTCTGCATCAGCTCGTAAGCACACTGCTTTAAGAGCTAAGAGCGGAAGCAACCGCAACCCTAATACGATGCCTGGTGTCAAGTTTTCGATTGTGGAGGCTGTCGAGTCTAGACATGTCTCACTACTAGAGACCGGATTTTAGGCAAATGCCTATTTTTTCCTTGCGTTCCTATCGCCCCATTTCGATATATGAGCACGAATTGGAGGTCAAGGATGGCTTTTATGGTGGTTTTATAGTGCCTATAAATGCCTATTTTGGGTGTTGGTGCCTAAACTCCGATAAATGCCTATAAATGCCTTTTTTCTCAAATTGGTGCCTAAATCAGCACTATGTAGCGTCAAGTTTCGCTTTCGAGTGCATTTTGATACCTTTATTCATTCTACCTGGAAATATTTACTGTTCTGAATTCTATGGGTTTGAACCTGGTCCTCTTTTTAACACTCCCCCCCCCCCTCCCTTTGCGCCGGTGCAACCGGAGCGGCGGCTTCTGCATGCTTTACGGGTGGCTTTCCCGCAGGACTTGGCGGTGGACGCACAACTCTACTCCCCAGGGGAACTATGATACCGTCAGGGGCAAAGAAAGTGATGGGGAAAAATTACGCCCACCTCCCTCGCGGGAACTCTGGTGTGATGCAACGCATCTGGGTGGTTCCATTGGTGTTTCCGTTGGGTTGATTCTCTAAAGGAACCGTCGCATCAAGCAATCGTCGAGTACTGCGAGAGAGTGCAAACGGAGCACGGACGACCGTCGACTGAGACCGCGTTCGTATTTAAGAAATCCTAACGCATTTGCGCAGATTCCTTGCGAGGAGAAGTACCACCTGGCTCAGCATGAGAAGACGGCAGGTCACCTGGCAAACCTTAGGCGGGACAAGCCCTCAACATCCAAACAGTCTTTTTTGACAACAGCCTTCAAGGACGACAGGACGAACGCTTTCAACGTTGATTTGTGCGAGGCCCTGGTGGCCGCAAACATCCCTTGGACCAAAATTGGAAATCCCGTGCTGAAACAATTTCTACAGAAATACTGCAATCACAACGTGCCGTCTGAGTCTACTTTGAGGAAGAACTACGTCCGGCCTTTGTATGAACAGACATTAGCAAGAATCAGAGAAGAGCTTGGCGACTCCTGCATTTGGATCTCCGTAGACGAAACAACAGACGTCAAAGGGCGCTTTGTCGCTCACTTTCTTGCTGGGAAGCTTGCTGCGCACGAGAAGACAAGGGCTTTCCTCGTGTGTTCGAAACCTTTGGAGAGAACAAATGGGGAGTCTGTAGCATTCTTTGTAAACGAATCCCTAAAGGTTCTTTACCCTACAGGAGTCGAGGCCACCAAGGTTCTGTTGCTCTACACAGACGCTGCAGCCTACATGCACAAGGCCGCTCATCTCCTGAAGGCCATCTACCCGCAGATGCCCCATGTCACCTGCCTAGCGCATGCGCTTCATCGTGTTTGCGAGGAACTGAGGAAGCACTTCACTGACGTCAACGAGCTTATTGGTTCAGCCAAGGCCGTGTTCCTGAAGGCACCCTCTCGCGTGCGCGTCTTCAAGGAGATGCTGCCTGATGTGCCCCTTCCGCCAGAAGCCGTCGTCACACGATGGGGAACGTGGCTAGAAGCTGTTGAGTACTACAACAGCTACTTTTCGGACATCAAGGCCGTGATCAACGGCCTTCCAATTGACGAGAGTGTTGCAGTCACAAAGGCTCAAGCTGTCCTCTCCGTGAATAGCCTTCCAGGAGACCTCGCGTACCTTTGCGCCAACTTCACGTTCTTAGCTCGGAGGTGGTGTACTCGGGGGGAAACTCGGGGGTGGTGTACTGATTGCTGTAAATTCTTTAGTTCAGTGCCACAGAAGGAAAGATCTCGAAACCTATGCTGAGTGTGTCTGGGTTGAAATACCTGCCAGCGATGGTTTTAACTATTTAATCGGAAATTACTATTTCCCTCCTCTTTTCAGCGATCTTGAATTTATCGAACATTTTGAATCACTGCAGGAAAAGGTCGACTTTTCTAAGTTTCGTGTCCAGATTCTAGGCGATTTCAACTTGCCTGGAATTGACTGGGGCGCTGGCATTAATTTTTGCACAACTGGCGTGACTTCTAGGAAAGCCGCCTGGCTACTTTCGTTTATAAACTTTTTTATTTTTATCAGTACAATGAAATTCAAAATTCTTGTGGAAATGTTCTAGATATGTGCTTATCTAACGCACCGCTCGAGCCGGCGGTATCAGCTGTAAACCCACTCGTACCCGTTGATGTTTATCATCCACCGTTTAAAACAAAATTCTGCTTATCATGTAGGCCACGTGTAAAACGTACTTCTGCTGGGTATTCTTATTCTCACGGAAATTATCTCGGTTTATATAAGTTTCTAGAGAACTATGACTGGTCAGTCGTCTTAAACGATGGCATAGTTGACTCCGCTACAGAAAAGTTGACCGCGATAGTTAAGAAAGCTGTGGATGCTTTCGTTCCTAAACGGTTGACGCGCAACTCCCGTTATCCCAGTTGGTTCTCAAAAGATTTAAAAAATGCATTACGAAAGAAACTGCACTATCATCGCTTATACAAGAAAACAGGGCTAAGTTTATGGTATCAAAAGTTCAGTATTCATCGTTGTCTCGTTAAGAAACTTCATGAACAAGATAATCGTTTGCACCTCGATGGCGTCGAGCAAAGCCTTAGAAAAAATCCGAAAGAATTCTGGCGCTTTGCTAAGCAACACTTGCATGGAAGTAAAGAAAGTATTTGTCTTCGAGATAATAATGGGTACCACTGTTTGCCGGCTGAAATCGCGAATAGTTTTGCTGAATTCTTTAGTTCGTGTTATTCCCCTCCTATGAGTAGTTCTTTTAGTGCCACTAATGCTGGTTGTAATGCTTTTTTGTCTTCGTTTACTGTTGGCGCAGAGGAGATCGTAGAAGCCGTGAAGGAACTGAAACCCAAATTATCGAGCGGTGTTGATGACATACCTATGTTTATTATAAAAGGCTGCTGCTCTTTACTTGCCCCTATTTTGATGCACATTTTTAATTTGTCTCTTGCACAAGGACACTTTCCCGAGCTTTGGAAAGTGTCTGTAGTTGTTCCTATTTTTAAAAATGGTGATTCGACATTGGTTAATAATTACCGTCCTGTGTCATTGTTATGTAGTTTTGCAAAAGTTTTTGAAAAAGTAATATATAAACGTGTTTACTTTTACCTTAGCCCAATGATTTCTGCATCTCAACACGGTTTTCTGAAGGGTAGGTCAGTTGAGTCAAATTTATGCTCGTTTTTAAGTTACTCTGCACCAGTGGTGTCAAGTAGGGGACAGGTAGATGCAATTTATTTTGACATGTCGAAAGCGTTCGATTGTGTATGTCATAATTTACTGCTACAGAAGCTTGCCTTGCATGGTTTCAGCCCGCATCTTTGCGCGTGGTTTTCCACGTATCTCATTGGTCGTCGAAACTCTGTTCGCATTTCTGATAGCTACTCTGACGAGTTTATTTCAAGTTCTGGTGTACCCCAGGGATCCATCCTGGGACCACTTTTATTCCTTTTGTTCATAAATGATCTTGCTTCCTGTATTACAGATGCAAAAATTCTTTTGTTTGCCGATGATGTTAAGCTTTTTATAAGTGTGAGGTCATTATCTGATTGCTCCCGTCTCCAGGCTGACATAGAACGTGTTTCTGAATGGTGTGCCAAAAACCGCTTGTCACTTAACCCCAAGAAAACTAAATCAATTGTGTTATCCAGAAAGCGTGACATACTTTATTTTTTATATAATTTGGGAGGGGCCCCGATTCCTCGGGTTCCTTTTATCAAGGATCTTGGTGTATTCATCGATAGTTCACTATCCTTTAATAATCACGTATCTATAACCGTTAATGCAGCACTGAGAGTGTTGGGAATGATTTCGCGGTTGTGTCGCCAGTTTTCTACGCCCCGTTGTTTACTGCACTTGTTTAAGACATTAGTGAGGTCAAGATTAGAATTTGGCTCAATCATTTGGAATTCATTAACGTTATCTCAGGCTCTTTCAATAGAAAATATACAAAAACGAATGATTAGAATTGTGTATGACCGTTATAGTGGAAGGAAATATTTTTACCATTATGAAACGTTACTTGTTCGATTTGCGTTGCACAAGCTTGCTGTGCGGAGGCAATACAGAGATTTTATATTTCTTCACAAAGTTGTACACGGAGAAGTGAATTCAATTGATCTGTTGCGTGTCATAGACTTTCATGTTCCGTCAAGGGTCAGTAGGAATGTGCTAACCTTTTACCCATCTTGTATGTCATCTGTGTCTCCTTTATCGAGAATCCAATCAGCATTTAATAAGACCCATCTTGACATTTTTCTTTGTTCACACCAGTTTATGTTTTATGTGCGAAAGTGGATGTCCTTGAATTACCTATTGTAAGGCGGGTTCTGTATAGTCTTTCAGTTTCTGTTATATGTTTATATTTTCATTGTGACATGTATTTTAATGTTTGATATAGTGCTGTGTTTTAATTTTCTTTGTGTGCACCACATCATAGACTGTAAAGTTGTTTGTGGGCACGTAAAATAAAGATTTATTATTATTATTAGCGGATTCTATCAAAAACTTGAAATTGCGGGAGAAACTCTTGTTACGAACGTTGCACTAATTTCCACGCACATGAAAAGAATCGCCACCGTTCCCGAAGGACCCGTCGCCGAAAAGGCACGTGCGAAGCTGAATCGGTCTTGGACAAAAACAAGGGGTTTTCTGTGCTTAAAGAAGCTTCAGAAGTCCTTGCTGGTGAGCACTGCAGGGGTCCCAGTGTCAATTAACCCATCGAATCTTCCTAAGTATAAGTACGCACCAATCACATCTGTCGACGTCGAGCGTTCGCTCTCCGCGTACAAACGCATTCTCAGCGACAAGAGGCACAATTTTGAACCCGGAAATCTGGAGGTGCTGGTAGTTACCTATTGTTTCTATAATTTTCATATTGATTCTTAAACTAGGTCCCGCGTTCTGTCCAGACACAATTCTTAATATTTATATTTCGAATGAGCGTATGTGTATTTGGCAGTGTTGAAAGGTCTTGCCTGTATAATTAAGGTACCTGTAGAAAATTGCTAAAGTTTGTACGTAAGTTCTCACGTAACAACATGTTAATTTCTTAACAAACCTTGTCTATCTTGCATTTATTATTTTCTTGCTTTATTGTAATTTAATTGCGTCAGGCAGATATAACTTTGCGCTTTTATAAATCAGTATTACCATATTTCAAGTATTGTTTCTCCTGCCTGTTTCACAATATGCGACGCTTGAGTGACTTTCGCATCTGAACATGTATGTAAGCAATGCGCTTGTGAAATTAAGCCAATTGATCGCCACTAGCCCAGAGGTATTACGGGGCAATTCCACATCTAAGGTCAATGTATAGCACTTGTTATGAGAGAAAAATAAAGAATTGAATTGAATTGAATTGAACTGTTACTGCCATTGTGGCCTCATAGCAATGACATTTTTGGATTTCCTGTCATGCTTACAGTTCGCTCACGTCTTCACGTCTTCACTTGAAATTATTAGCATTTATCTAAAAATTTATTGCGCCTATTTTATTCTTTTTAGTGCCTAAAACGTTGTTTTTGCCGCGTATTTTTGGCGCCTAAAACGTGCTTTTTTAGTCTAAAAATCCGGCCCCTCCTAATCACCATCATCCTTTTTGAGAACAGGCTAGCTATAAAACCGACAAACGTCCACCATCTCGTCAGAGCGTGCCGCCGACACGTGAGGTAAGGGGAAATATTTGAAACTCGTTTATTAACTTTTTTAACGGTATATTTTTATTACAGAGCCCATTGCCGCCGACGGCCCAATGATGGAGAACCTCGTGGGACAAGCTTATCTCCCTGGAACTGTCGTTCCAGCACCGTGAAGATGGATCTCATTCCTATCAGCAGTCAAGCTGCCTGTGTTACAGATTGGAGATTTAGACACCCTTTACCGGTCGTCCGTCTTCGTATCCATCCATCTGGCAGACGCGTAATGCCAAGGAAGTTTTGCGTAAAGCTTTTCAGTGCCCAGTGAGAAAGAGCCGGAATGTATGGGTCATGTTGCCGCGCGCGCAGCTGGCCAAGTAGGCAGCGCGCGCCGTGGCCTAACGGTTATCGTGCCTGCCTCCCACGCGAAAAGCCAGGGTTCGATTCCTGGGAGCGACGTGTCTTTTATTTATTCTTGCAATTTCGTGTTCTGGTAAATTCGAGAATCTTGTTGCTTGTTCGAGGTCCGAATGTTCTACGCGCCGAACCTTCTAGGCCGAATTGTTCCAGAAGCCCACGCGTGTACATAAGGGGCTCCGCGTGGCGAGCCGCAGTCAGTCTCGCCCCAGCGTTCGATCCTGCTGTTACGCCGACTTCGACGCCCGCGACGCTCTGCTGTTATCTTCTGTTTCCTTTTTGTTTTGGGCACAAGTTCGCCCCATTAAACGTTTAGTTTCTTCAGTTATTCATCGCCTCATCAATTGTCATTCGTGACATTTTGGTGGAGGTGCGGGGTACTGCATTCTATGCCCGTTGAGCGTACCCCTCCGAAGACATCCCGGCCAAGCGACGTGCTCAGCCCCGGAAGGCTACCCTTCGCCGAAGACGCCGAAGCCCGAAGAAGCCGTCGTACCAGAGGTCAGTCCCCTGAATTGGGTCTCTTGCCCGAGAACCGGAGACGAAGAAGATGACCCGACCATGACCGACCCCGCCCGTCGTCGTTCCTGCCCGTCGCTCCGCGGACACCTGCTCCCTTTCTCGGCGAGACCTATGAGGACGTCGAAGACTGGATCAACCAGTACGAACGCGTGGCCCGCCACAACGGGTGGAGTGACGAGCAGCGCCTGCAGAACCTATATTTCTCGCTTGAAGGAACTGCAAGGCACTGGTTCGAAAACCACGAAGCTTCCTTGACTTCGTGGGACCGTTGCAAGAACGAGCTGACGCGAACATTCGCCAGTCAACACCGAAGAGAGAGGGCCGAAGATCTGCTGCAATCGAGGACCCAGGGCCCCAATGAGAGCGTCACGAGCTTTGTGCGAAGACGTCCTGCGCCTGAGCTCCCGCGCCGACCCTCAGGCCACCGAGGAAAAGAAGCTGCGTATTCTGATGCGTGGCGTGAAGGACGACATCTTCGGTGGACTTGTACGCAACCCACCAACGACCGTTCAAGGATTCGTCACCGAGGCGACGAACATGGAGCGTGCCATCCTTGCAAGGGCAAGCCACTACCAGCGGCACTCGGGCGTCAGCTGCTTCTGCTGCAATGCGGCTACGACATCAGCCCTCAGCATCCCCGGCATTCGCGACATTATTCGTGAAGTCGTCCGGGAGGAGCTTCAGCAAGCTGCTGCCCGCTGCTGATCGCCCGGCCTCACTCTCGCATCGCCGAGATCGTCCGAGAGGAGGTTCAGCGAGCCTTCCAACCGGAAGCTCCCATGTAACCTGACGACGCCAGAGGAACCGGCTTTGAGCTACGCCGCCAGTGGCCCGACGACCGCCGCAAGCTAACCGCCAGGCCACGGCGCCACTCCGACGAGACCCTCCAACGCCGACAGTATCCTCGACGCCAAGAAGGACAAGTCCAGGACGTCCGCCCGGAGCAGCCATGCGCCGAGGAAGACCGACGTGTGGAGAACGGCCGATCGACGCCCGTTGTGCTACCACTGCGGGGAGGCCGACCATATCTACCGCCGTTGTCCCTACCGGCAAATGGGACTGCGTGGGTTCCACCCGAACGACCCACGCCCGAGGTACGGCGAACGCCCTCGCGACATCGAGGAGTACCTCCGACGCTCGCCCACCTCAGCACCGTCTCTCCGCCGTGAATCCCGCTCCCCATCGCCACGACGTTCAGCGTCTCCAGCGCCACGACCCCGCCGAGAGAGCCTGTCTCCGCTGCGTCGCCGGGAAAACTAAGTGCGGCAACGCCTGGAGGTGGCGTTGCCGAAGACGACCGAAGTAAAGAGCCTCCAAGAACGCCGGAGCGCTCCCACTCTCTCGACGCCACGCATCGCAACGACGCGCCTGCAACGGTGTCCAACAACCTAAACGTCGTCATTGACGGCCACGACGCATCAGCACTCGTGGACACCGGAGCAGACTACTCAGTCTTGAGTGGGAGGCTCTCCCGCCGCCTTCGAAAAGTCATGACGCCGTGGGATGGACCTCAAATACGAACCGCCGGAGGACACCTCATTACACCAGTCGGAAGATGCACTGCTCGCGTCGAGATCCACGGTGAGACGTGCCCTGTGAAGTTCGTCGTTCTGCAAGACTGTGCGAGGGACGTTATCCTCGGAATGGACTTTCTCTGCGAGTATGGCGCCGTCATCGACCTCGGGGCAAACCAGTTGACGCTGCGAAAGCCTGTTCTGCCGCCGGTGGAGACCAACACGACGTCAACCGCGATCCGAGTTATTGCCGACCATGTGAACCTGCCGCCGCGGTCGAGTGTTTTCGTCACCGTCATAACCGACGCAGCCATGCACGGTGAAGCTCTTCTGGAAGGCAGCGTCCAACTGCTCCTTGAAAAAGGAATTGGCGTCGCACGAGGCGTAACGGATCTCCAAGAAGGACGTACAACTGTTCTCGTGACAAACTTTCGAGAGGAGCCGCAGCACCTAACGAAGGGTACCACCGTGGGCCACGTCGAAGAGCTTCAGGCGCCAGCCGTGGTCACCGCAATCTCTGAGGAAACCTCGTCGTCACAGCAGAAGAGCACGTCGCCGCCGCAGCTCGACATCGACCCCGAGCTCCCAGCTCCTAAGCGCCGGCAACTGGTTGATCTCCTCGCCGAATACAGTGACTGTTTTGCCACGTCGTCGAAAGTTCGCCAAACACCAATGGCGAAACATCGCATTATTACCGACGACGACGCGCTCCCTGTCCACCAGTCGCCGTATCGAGTCTCCTTAAAGGAAAGGAAGGTGATTCAAGATCAAGTCCAGGAAATGCTCGACGACGACATCATTCAACCCTCAAGAAGTCCGTGGGCGTCCCCAGTCGTCCTTGTAAAGAAGAAGGACGGAACCCTGCGGTTCTGCGTGGACTATCGTCGACTGAACGCTGTGACGAAGAAGGATGTCTATCCGCTCCCCGCATCGACGATACGTTAGACCGACTGCGCCACTCCCGATATTTTTCGTCGATGGACCTGAAGAGTGGTTACTGGCAGATTGAAGTCGACGAACGCGACCGCGAGAAAACTGCCTTCGTCACTCCCGACGGACTGTACGAATTCAAAGTGATGCCGTTCGGACTTTGTACAGCACCAGCCACCTTCCAGCGTGTCATGGACACCGTGCTGGCAGGTCTGAAATGGCAGAGCTGCCTCGTCTACCTGGACGATGTCGTGGTATTTTCACGGGATTTCGACGAACACCTGAGACGACTTCGAGCCGTGCTTCAAGCCATCAAGACCGCCGGCCTGTCACTCAAGCCAACAAAGTGTCGATTCGCCTATGGTGAACTTAAGTTCCTTGGCCACGTCGTGAACAACAAAGGTGTTCTCCCTGACCCCGAGAAGACCCGCGCCGTAGCTGCATTTACGCCGCCGTCTGACAAGAAGGCCGTGAGAAGATTCCTCGGACTCTGTGCCTACTACAGACGATTTGTTCGGGACTTCGCCAAGCTGTCTGCACCGCTGACGAACCTCACGAAGGACGCCGTGAAGTTTGAATGGACAGAAGAACACCAGCGGTCATTCGATGAGCTCAAACGAAGACTCCAGACGCCCCCGATTCTTGGCCATTTCGACCAGTTCGCTGAAACAGAGATCCACACGGACGCCAGTAACACCGGACTTGGCGCGGTACTAGTCCAAATGCAAGACGGGGCAGAGCGAGTCATCGCATACGCGAGTCGGACGCTGTCTAAGGCGGAGAAGAACTACTCAACGACTGAAAAGGAGTGCCTTGCTGTCGTCTGGGCAATAACAAAGTTCCGCCCATATTTGTATGGAAGTCCTTTTCGCGTCGTCACGGACCACCACTCGCTCTGCTGGCTCGCGAACCTGAAGGACCCCTCCGGACGCCTCGCCCGGTGGAGCCTACGACTGCAGGAGTTCGACATGACCGTGGTGTACAAGTCCGGCCGGAAGCACAATGACGCCGACTGCCTGTCAAGGGCCCCAGTCGAGGCCGGTCCTGCCTGCATCGAAGACGACGACGATGAGTGTTTCCTCGGCGCTCTGGATGTCAGCGACATGGCAGCACTCCAGCGAGACGACCCTGAACTACGAGCGCTCATCGAGCACCTAGAGGGACAAGCGAGTACGGTTCCCCGTGCTTTCTTACGAATCCTGCCTACCTTCTCCATACGGCAAGGGGTGCTGTACAAAGAGAACTTCGTCAACAACAGCACAGCATGGCTGTTGGTTATTCCTTCCAGCCTTCGAGAAGAAATCTTCCAAGGATGCCATGACGACCCAACGGCTGGACACCTTGGCTACAGCAGGACGCTCGCCAGGATTCGAGAAAAGTACTACTGGCCGAGGCTACCGAAGACCGTTCACCTCTACACTCGATCATGCCACGAGTGTCAGCGACGCAAGAAACCGCCGACGAAGCCGTCAGGACTTCTGCATCCGATTTCTCCCCCGTCCACGCCGTTCCAGCAGATCGGAATGGATTTACTTGGCCCTTTCCCGCCGTCAACGTCGGGAAACCGCTGGATAATCGTCGCCACCGATTATCTCACACGGTACGCCGAGACGAAAGCCCTTCCATCAGGTACGGCTGTTGAAGTCGCCAAGTTTTTCATCGAGTCCATTGTCCTCCGGCACGGCGCCCCTGAAGTCCTCATCACAGACCGTGGATCATCGTTCATGGCCCAGCTGACGCAAGAGATCCTTCGTCTCAGTGGCACCGGCCACCGTCGAACCACTGCGTACCATCCGCAGACAAATGGACTAACAGAACGGCTAAACAAAACTATCGCCGACATGATCTCCATGTATGTCGACGTAGAGCACAAGACTTGGGACGAGGTGTTACCCTACGTCACGTTTGCTTACAACACGGCGGTGCAAGAGACCACAGGAGTAACACCGTTTCAGCTGGTGCATGGCAGAAAAGTAACGACCATGCTCGACGCGATGCTACCCCACGAACCAGCTGACGATGGGAGCCCCGACGCCCAGGTGGTTGCTCAACGAGCCGAAGAAGTTCGCCAGCTCGCCCGACTCCGAATTCAAGATCAACAACGTGTCGACGCTACCCGGTACAACCTTCGCCGGATCGACGTTCGCTTCAAGCCCGGAGACCGTGTGTGGGTTTGGACCCCGATACGACGACGCGGTCTAAGCGAGAAACTCCTGAAGCGCTACTTCGGACCCTACAAAGTACTTCGTCGACTCGGAGATCTGAACTACGAGGTGATGCCCGACGGAACACGGACTTCATCACGCCACCCTCCACGACCGGAAGTCGTCCACGTCGTGCGCCTGAAGCCGTACTACGCTCGATAGGACTGTGGACCTTATGTGTTTCAAATGACTCTTTAGTTTACCGTTCTTTTTATTTGCTTTGTTTTGTTTTGTGTTGCATCGGGGCGATGCACTTTTTAAAGGGGGAGTAATGCCGCGCGCGCAGCTGGCCAAGCAGGCAGCGCGCGCGTGGACTAACGGTTATCGTGCTTGCCTCCCACGCGAAGAGCCAGGGTTCGATTCCTGGGAGTGACTCGTCTTTTATTTATTCTTTCAGTTTAGTGTTCTGGTGAATTCGAGAACATTGTTGTTTATTCTAGGTCCGAATGTTCTACGCGTCGAACCTTCTACGCCGATTATTCCAGAAGCCCACGCGTGTACATAAAGGGCTTCGCGTGGCGAGCCAAAGTCAGTCTCGCCCCAGCGCTCGATCCTGCTGTTACGCCGACATCGACGCCCGCGACGCTCTGCTCTTATCTTCTGTTTCCTTTTTGTTTTGGGCACAAGTTCGCCCCATTAAACGTTTGGTTTCTGCAGTTATTCGCTGCCTCATTCATTTGTCATTCGTGACAATATGGCGGGATTATTTCGGCAGAAAAGCAAGGGCGTCGGGCGGTCACCCGTCATTGCCTTATCGAAGTCGGATATTTAGGTGTCTTTCTCTGAAAGGGTAACCTGTCATCTGTGTGACGTGCGCGAGTGGCAACAGTATCTCAGCGCAGAGGAATTACAAGTTCATCTAGCTCTAGTACATAACGTCTCAAACTGGAATTTATCAAGAACGAGCGTCATGATCTCTTGTTTTCTAATGGGAAAGGCAGTGTATCTTCCCTATCAAACTTCCATTCCATTCTGCAAGGGTCCTCGGCGCTTTTCGAAACTTTCCGGTGCGCTATGGTAGGCATCTTCTCGAGATTGACGCCTTTTTCCTTTTCAAGCAATATAATATAATTATATTTATTCGTCTAACCACCAATGTAAAGTTGATGTCTACATTTGTGTGGGACAAGAAACTTCTCCAAATTAATCTATCCTTTCCTAAAATAAGGACGAACTTGGACATACAAACACCTGCATATAAAATAACGAACCTTCTAAACAATCATAGCATTCTTCAAGTTCTTAAAACATTAAGGATTTAAGGATGTGGAAAACATTGCATGGCAGAAAAAAAAATACTTCTCATTTCTTTTAGAGCGCAGCTCTTAGGCGCCCGTTTTCGTGTTTCGCGGCGTCGGCGTTGGCGTAACCGCGCTAAATTTGGCGGGAAAATTGACGTCGCGTGACCTCAACACCAATTACATCCCCCCCCCAAAACAAGAAAAAACCTAAATTAAGCGGGGAAATTCAGTTTCTCCGCAAGATCCAGCGGGAAAATTGACATCACGTGAATTCAACACCAATTCAATTTCCCCTACGTTGACCTCAACACTTATTCAATTCCCCGCTAAATTTAGCGGGGAAATTCAGTTTCTCCGCCAGATTTACCGTACAAATTGAGTTTCTCCGCTGTATTTAGCGGGAAAATTGACGTCACGTGACCTTAAGAGGAATTCAATTCCTCGCTAAATCTAGCGGGTAAATTTGGAGAGTATTTAGCAGGAACTGAAGTTGTTCATAGGTGACGTGACACCAAGTCATGTGACGTCATTTAACACTCTAAATTTAGCGGGGAAACTGATTTGGAGGATGGTACGACGGATGAAGAGGGGCATACCTTCCCCTCCGTACTCTCCCCTCCTCCTCCTCAAGAGCTCCGCTTTAATTTCCCACTACTGAGATTTGTGAAAGTCATTTTATTTTTAATACAATGTTTAGAAACATTGATATATCCAAAAGTGCGGTTTACATTTCTTTAAATGGGGCAGATAATCGGGAGTTATCTTAATTTAACAGACAACTGAAATCCTGTAACAACACTGTGTGTAGAAATCAGAGTACACGAATTGAACTAGTGCACGGTCGATGAATTCACTATCTTTCTTTTGTGCATATAAATTGGAATTTTTGTATGCTTGAGGATCAAGCGTAGAAAGAGCGCTTGTGCTGTGTACACCCCTCTACTCTGTCTTCGTTTCTTGTGCGCTCTGTTGAATCCACTAAGCATGTACCAACTAGCCCGCCTCGCCACCTTAATTGAGGATTAACCTGTTAAGTTCGGGTGTGTGTAGATGTCAGGCCTCCGGCTATTTTGTTCGGTATACAACTGAAAATGATATGCGTGGGGAATTGCAGTCTTGAAGTATCCATGAATATCACACTGCAGCAAAGTTACTGCGCTCAATGACCACTTACGTCGTCTTAGTCCTAGAACGCAACAAAATGGTTATTGATAAGTGTTTACTAAATTTTAATCCTTCCTCAGCACCAGTGTTGCCTTAGCTTAATCAGGATACATTTAGGATAGTGAATTTCTAAAAAAAAAGTTCAATTTAGTTTTTTTATTTATTTTATATTTTATCCACATATGTTGTAATATGTACATTTCAATATACATTGCTCACATTTTCTTGCTTGATTACGAATATTTTAGTTATGGTTTATGCCCATAAACAGTAGGATATTACATCTTTGTTTTAGCTGGAAGAGGATTCTGTATCAGCAGACTGGGTGAAGTGGTTCCCAAGAGTGACAAGTATGCTTTATTACTTCTAAAACAACACATCAAATATAAGGACTTTCAAAGTGCATAATTATATTGTAAGAATATGTGCTGGTATTTGATAAATTAATTTGTTTCTTTATTGGGTTGACGCCGCTAATGAAATGAAGTAGTTCACCGTCTCTTTTAGAGCCGGGAACCAACCTTTCGCGTCCAATTTTGATATGACTTTTGTATTCACCTTTATCTTTAATTCTGATTTGATTTGGCCATTCCTCGTGGTGTGTGAGCGCTTTTTTCAATGGGCCGCCGCTGTGTGAGATCGTGGCAGCATGGAATGCACGGTGGAAAGAGAAAAAAGTGTCATAACCAGGCGACCAAAAGGGTATAAATCCCACTCGGGCTTCGCGGATCTTGATCTTGGCAGGGACACTCTTTTTTGTTGGGGCTCTGCAAAAAGACGGATTTACATTATTTAAGGCCGCGCAGGCAAGGGCCGTTTCAGGAGCCTCCTCACATGTTGCGCCATCTCACGATGTTTGTCAGAGATGGGAGCCAGCTTTGACACACTTGCTCCGTGGAAGGGCGCTGCCGTTCAGTCACCTCTATGTGCTTCCATTGCGTCGGGTGCATGTGCAAGCGGCACCCATAGGTGCAGCTGCGTTCGAGGAGCTGGCGCGTTCTCCAGTGAGCCGGCAGCCTTCTTTTTCGCACGTCTAGCCGTTGGCGTTATCGATAGTTGGCAATGGAAATCAAGTTTTTTTTTGATAACTCGAACACATTTGGGAATAGCCAACTGCGGAATGTTTTACCATGCCTTGTGTCTGGGCGAAGCATCACAGCAGCCTTCATTGAAAAAAGGGACTTCCTCCGCTTTTACAGATTTCAAGATACCCTGTAACCTGCCATCGTAGGTAGATAAATGTGAAAAGTGATTACGAAACCTTTGAGTTCTTGCTGCATTATGTTTGAATGAATAAAACATGTGGTGAATGTGAAAAGAATCTAAAATAACAGTTTTGCCGCTGTAGTATGTATTCTATGCCGTATGTATGCAAGTCAGTATATACAGCACTGCGATGTATGCCGGGAGAAAGAGACAGAAAACGAGGGCAAGGCGACCCCTTGAGATGTCGATATTGAGACGTCGCCTTGTCCCCCTTCATCTTTTCAACTGTTTGATGTTTCCCTTTTCTCACCATTGTCTCAGGTACAATTAATCAGGAGCCTCGTTTACATGAAAGCGACTTCAGCGCATCGACTCCACTCGATCTTCGAACGAAGCCGACGCGGCAGCGTTTACATTAATGCGCACCAAGCCCTACACGAAGGTGGCGTCACGCCGTGTCAAAGCTCGAAGTTATGCAGTTCCGGCACCAGCCGCACCACGTTTTCCGGTGCATCGCACATGGAGGCCTTTCGACGCGTTCAGTGCAGTGTTGCCACTCCTACTGATTTATCAGTAGATCTAGTGATTTTTTCAGAATTCTGCTGATTCAGTGATAATACCACAGAATCTACTGATTTTTCTCCTTTATTTTGGACACGTGGTCCAAAACTACTACTATTTGTTCCAAGGCGCGCCCTCCGAGTAATTTCGGCGCACTTCGGCGGGTCATTTCACGTGTGTGTGAGTGTGTGTAGGCGTTGTAAAAGGAAATGAGGGGGAAGTGAGAACCAATAGTGTACGCGCACAGGCGACAACACAATGCAGGGGATAGTTAAACCAAACACGGGTGGATTGGTGTACAAAATGAGAAAGGCGAAGGAGGCTTGTCAAAGCTATAGAGTCACTACAGAGCGATGGCACGGTCGGCCATCTGAGAGGGGGCGCCTCGCTTCGCGCCTTTCATGTCGTGCCGTATGCATCGCGGTTTGAGCGATTTTAATTTGCTTATAACTTCCAAAATAACGCGAAGTTTGCCACCACGATTTTTTCTCCGTGTTACTACGTTGCCTGAGGTCTATATCAGCGCAAGTTATCGACCAGTCAAAAAAAAAAAAACATTGGAGGGCCCTTTCCTTTAAAACACCTCGGGAAATGGGGACTCTGAAGAAAAATTCTGGCAACAAATTTTACACTCAAAGAACAAGAAGTGTGAAACTACTTGATTGGGCAGACTACTGAGCGATAAAGACTAAGCGATTTCTGGTAATCCTGTAGTTGTCTCGCAGCAGCAGAGGACTTTTTTCACTACTCCCTTTTATTTTTTGTGGCTTTTTTCTACATATGCTGTGCAAATAATCGATGCAATAACCGTGCAACACAAACAAGCTAATAGAAAAAACAGACTACGGAAATTGAGAAATCTACTGATTTTTGCTGATTTTTCAAGCTGAATTCTTCTACTATTTTCTGGGGAGCTGTGGCAACACTGGTTCCGTGAACGTAAAGATCGTGCCCGTGTTCTTCGGTGCTGTGGAAAAAGTTACGAGACGGAAGAAACATCAAAACCCAAGCGTTTAGGGCTCCAGGCCGGGCCGCCGGGTCACTCTGGACCAGAGGCGACGTGTGTGTGCACGCTTTGAGGACGCCTCCGCGCTTCGCCGCGCCAGACCTCGCCAATCGCGACCGGACCCCGAGTCTGAAAGGTTCCTGCGCAGCCAGGAACGGCACCGAGGTAGGAGCTGCTAGTTCTGCGCTACCATGCAGTGCTCTACAGTGCTCGGAGCTCTCGGTGTCGTTCGTGCTTGCGCCGAAGCCTTCGGGACCCCTTTCGGACGCGCAAGTCGTACTCGCAAGGCTTGGACGGGGGCCGCCCTCACCGAGCAGCTCCGCTATATTCCGCTTACTTATGATGGCTATAAAAGCTCGCGTTTGTTCTCGGGAAAAAATTGCGGGTGACCATACGGGACCGCTCTCCGCGCCGCCGACGAGGTTGGCCGCCGCCGTGTTCTCAGCTCTTCACTCGCTCCCGCAGCGAGCGCCTTCCCATAATCCTCCCCGTTCCAAAATGCAATGCGACCTCCGTTTACATGGGCTAAATGAATGCGCACTCGCCATCTCAATCCACCTCTGCCTAGCGACTTTAATGCGATGCGCTTTCTTTTCGCATTTTGCCGTTTACATGACCGCATTGAATGCGACAACTGGATTCGATGCGACTAAGTCGCATTCATGTAAACGCGGCTAGAGTTAATAACCCTTCTCAGCTCGCCTGTACGCTAACTATTGAGACGACACCTTGTCCCTCTCTTTTTCAGTAAATACAATTGTTCGCTGTTCCCAACCTACACTCTTAGTCCGGTAACGGCTATTTTGGCGTGAAAAAGTGCCTCCTTTTTAACGGCTACTCGCGGCGTTACATGTCACGCCGATATTGGCGTTACAAAAGTCACCGCAATATTGATGTGACTTCTGTGGCGCCGTTTAGGCGTTACAATTTTAGTTCGGTAACGGCTATTTTGGGCGTGAAAATGTGCCACTTTTTTAACGGCTACTCGCGGCGTTACATGTTACGCACATATTTGCATTACAAAAGTCACGCCAATATTGACGTGACTTTTGTGACGCCGTTTAGGCGTTAAAGGCGACTGACACTTTTAGGATTAAATTGACGTAAAAATGTGACCCCTCGCAACTGCTAATAGCCAATTGGTCGCAATGAAAATTGGTGTTACAATCAGAAATACCGTTGTGCGTATATCCCTCTTCTAAAAAGCAAGACAACGGCATTCGATGTCTAATCCGTTCAAAAATGCTAATGTCGGTAAACGCTTTCGAACCCGAAATGCGAACTGCAAAGGGACAAATGACTAAGTATTATCCCCGCGTGCTTTGCGCTTCTTGTGCAAAAAGACATCACAGTCTCTTGCAATTGCTTGTTTTTTTGTTTTTTTCCAATGGCGGTACGAGCACAAATAAGAAAATATAATCGTATGTCAACCCAGAAATAAACTAACAAGAGTCGAAAACGAGAATAACAGAGATTCAACAGTTTATTGCGGACGTTTAAAAAAGTTTTAATCCCATGATTAGTGGTGACAGTGGGGTATATCACGGCAGTTTCGTTCTTTATATTTATGAGAAGCTTAAGCCTTTTGTCTTTAAGGGTGAACAGAATGCAAACAGGAAACGGCGTTCTATTTCTGAAGAAGGTGGAGTTTCTGAAGGATGTTGCGGAGCCTTAAATTAATCCAGCGAGGTTCAAAGTTTTCGGCGGGTTTAAGCACAATTTGTAAATTTTAAAAACTGCCAAACGCTCACCTAAAACTCAAGACGCCCATGGCTTGCAGGCGCGTGACCACAGTATAAGCACCAGCCGAACGGAGATGCAAGGTTTCCACTTCCATTGGGGCCACCTGTTTCTCTCATAAACTCCTGACAGTCGCAACCTTCATGGCGACAATGGCCGCGCACTACGCCACGAATGTCTACGGATGTGAACATCGCAGCGCAATTCTTCCTTCCGGTCCGTAAGTTCGGAGACAAAGAAAATGGCGAGGCACCGAATCCGAGTCCGGCACTCCGTTGCGCGCCTTCTCGTGGCGAAAAAAGAAGCCGTGGGTTAGTCCGAAAATCGCCGAGTCGCCGACTCCCCCGCCCCCTCCTTCCCCTAAAAAAGTATAATGGAGAGGTCCCGCTTAACACGTTTTGTCCCGTCGTTAAACTGAGTGCTCTCGCGCCAGACCTTCAAGGTCAACCGTGCTCGGGCCCCGGGGCCGGCGCTTTGTCGGTTTGTTTTGCTCGTAGCACTGCCAATGCACGCTGCGTCCGGCGAGACCCGAACTTTGAAATTTTACGTTTATTATTTTTGTGCTCTGAATTTAGCCGTTACTCGTTCTATCGGCGTTGCATTATCAGCGTGACAAACTGCTTGCAACGCCAATGATGGGAGGAGCTCTTAATGTCACGGCTATAAATGATGTTGTAACGCCTAAGTGGTCTAAGAAGACGTGGAAACGCTGGACTGTCATGGCTATTTTCAGGGTCACTCTCTTGTCATGCCGAAATTTACCGTATGTCACGCCTAAATAGGCTGTAGCCGTTTCATTAGCCGTTACCGGACTAAGGGTGTAGACGTAAAATCTGAGTAGAGATATTAATATTTCCTTATATTTCTTGCCCCAGACTCAGGTATAATTCATCATGGCTAACCTCTACTACTTGTCCCCGCCTGCACGCTTACTATTTTCTCGCAAGTGAAGAACTTTGTTTATTTCACTAAAATAAGCTGTAAATGACGCGACCGGGAACTCGAGTAAAATGTTTGTTGTTATATATATATATATATATATATGGATATCCAGGGGTTGAAAATAAAGATTAAATGTTTCAGCACGTTACGCTTCGTTGGTTCACCTGCCAATTTCGATCTGACCACATGATGTTTATATAGCTTGCGCCGCCGATCAACATGGCCATGATATTCCCCGCTTGATAGAAGGTTCCCAGTTTCCTCTTGATCAAACGGATCACGTGATCCATTAAATGATGGTTTATTTTTTAAGGCCGGGGCCTCATAATTGTGAGAAAATTAAAGAGTACCATGTTTCTGCTGTTACACGCGACCATCGAGAGCCACAGGTTGTGGCTATGGAAAATTTTAGGACATTTCCAAACTTTGTAAGATGCCTCCAGATTTAACCGAATCTTTAGCATAACGTCACATCAAGTCTTGAGTACAGGTTTGATTCCTGTCCTCATTATTTTTTGTATAGAACGTCACTATGTTATATTGTTACTTCCATTTAAAGGGGATATAGTTGCAGCCCCCTCCTGACATATTGAGTGTTCCGAGTCGGTGCAGCCACCTTTGAGGCACGCCGAGATGTTTGCAAATTAATTGTTTTCTGTCGAGTAATATATGGTATAGGGCGGTTTTACGAAACGCTGTTCACTTCCGGTGAGCCACGTTTCTCCGTGTTGATGGAAAGCGTCCAACAGTTCCCCCTTGGTTAGCATGCAGACGGTTAGTTATTAGCGTCGTTTTTGGTGTTGGTAAAACACACGGGCGAGGGGAGTGGCTCCATCGAGGATAGAGCTCAGCGAGTACACCCGAAAACATAATTGGGCCGCAATGACTCATACGCCTTCCGCTTTTGTTTCTTTCAAAAGAGCCCCGGCAGCATTTACAAGGGTAATTTTGGCCGCCGATGGGCTAGTCTCAAGTCCCAACAAAGACCGGTAGTGTTAAAAATCAATTACAAGCGGATGCTCCTTTTTGTTCCAGACTGCTCAGGTTGGCGCATTCAGTCAAGACAAGGAAGAACTCTAGCGATCTGAAGAATACTTCCTCCGCTTACAGAATTATATAAAGCTGAAAGCAATGCACATCAACATTGAGTCCAGAGAGTGTCCGAACTGGAAGTACGTCAAGTGCAACCTATTTATACCGCGGACATTTGTGAAGAAAATACTCTGGTGCGTCAGTCAATGCTCTACAATTTTAAAGATATTCTGGCGAGGAGGTCATTATCCTGCTGCACCAATGTTTGCACAAGTATCCGTTGCAGATTTTTATTCCCCCTTTTACAATCTGACTGCTTCTAACCCGATTTATAAATAAACTAGTGCTAATAGCACATTTCTTTTAGTTAAGGGCATGCTGTTTACACCTTGGCAGTATAAAGGCACCAAAGCAAAAATATAGTATTACCACATTACGACCTGTGTTAAAAGCACACCGGCCCGATAGTCACTATCTTGATTAATGGTAGGTATAACACCGATTCTTATTTTTTTATATTCTGAAAGAACCAGTGGACTGCACGTCAAGGTTTGTTTATTGAAACATATGACCTGCGATGAGCGAGCCTTCCACCTCTTCATTCGCCGGTGCATTTGACTAGCGTCCAGTTTCTTAAGTGTCCTGTGTCTCCAGCTTCATGGTCCCTTCCCTCTCTGTCTCCGTCTTCGCCGTCTTTCTCTCCTTCCTCTTCTTTCTCTTGGGGTACCTCATCTACGGTGTCTGGTGTCTCTGTTGGTTCATTTCGACTTTGTGGAGCCTTTGTTGGTTCCTTTTCGTTTGCTGACGCCTCCGGTAGTTCCTTTCCGCTTGGTTGCGCCATTGGTAGTTATTCGCTTGCTGGCTTCTCTGCTGGATCCTCTTCGCTCGTGTGCGCCTCTGATGTTTCCTATCTTTTTGGTGGCGCGCCTCTGGTTGTTCCCCTTCGCTTTGTGGATTCTCAGTTGATGCGTCATCACTAGATGTTTTCCCTGAGGGTACATGTTCGAGTTTTTGATGATTTGTCACGTACATCTTATATATATCACTTTCTGGATGATGGCATTTATCAAATATGCACAAGCTCACCAGGTCCTTGTTATACTGCAAACAAGTAAGGTTAAAAAACGTATTTTGTATCACTTAGTACGGTAGAGCGTTTGAATTCCTTCCAAAGATAATTTTGCCACTAAAGCTTTCGGTAAATGGGTTTAACAATTATTAACAATTATTTTAGTAATCCCAGCAGCTGAACTACATGGCTTTTAATTACGTTTAATATTTCCCTAAAGCGAAAATGTATTTTTAATTATTTTTTAACAAACCTCTTGCTCCAGACACAGGCCGTGGCGAACGTTTCTGCCCCATAGTGACGTGGTAATAGTAAACAATTCGCGGAAATTATGTTAATAGTTTTCTGAAATATTCGCCTAAGATAAGAATTCGTATCAGCATTCCTTCTGTTAAACACGAAACAGTCGCACAAAATACTATATTCAAGAAACACTAAAATAACATATGATAACTTCTTTTTTAAATCTAAAGTGCATACAGAGCCGATGAAGCTCGGCCGATCAAGCCCGCACGCCTAATATCTCCTTGTGGTGACATATGGTGCGTCTAGTCTGCCGTCAGACACCGCCCGCTTGTCGGGCGAGCAGACAGGTGGCAGCGTACGGCATCGTCCATAATAGACCTTTCTAATCGCTTTCTGTGTGCTGCCATCCTTGTCTACTGGGCTGTGGAACGCGTTCTGAGGGTGCGAAATCCAATGACTCAGCATTTTTTCGCTTCTGTAATACGCCAGAGCCGCGTATAGAGAGTCTGGCCATTCATTGTGAAGTATAGGAGCAGACATGTACATGTTACCCCCCCCCAAAAAAAAAGTAAATAATATACCGTTGCTCCTTACTAGACTCAAAAAGTAACTAAAAACCTTACTCGTTACCGATACTAAAAAGGAACGCGTTACGTTATATCAAAAGTAACCAGTTACGTTCCTCGGTAATTTGACAGCGCAATAGATAGGTACTTTTGTTTTATGGCTTTTTCTTTTTTTCTTTTTTTAACTAATCGTTGCATTTAAGCACTAGCTACCTCTCGAAGCTTTCATCAGTTATGTTTCGCCGCTTCCCTGAAGAAAACATCTCCGGCGACGCTGAAGGGCCGTTCTAATGACGCACTCGAAGGAACAGCAGCTCTTGTGATTCAGAAAGAGCTGGTGAATTTGAGATTCCCTCTCTCTCTTTGTTACCTTTGCTTGTAAGGTTCCATGGTGACAATAGAATTTGTACCTTCCCGTGTTAACAACCTCCGGGGTTACTTTCAATCTGTACACGCTTGTCGAAAGGCTCAAACAACGTACCTTATTACGCTCTCTGTGTGAAGGACATTCCCACTTGTAGAGTGTGAACTGACGCGCTCAGCGATAAAAGGGGCGATACTGTCATACTGTTTAGTTGTTTTTTGGATTTCTCATACGTCCTTTCTTTGCAATAGACGCATTCTTAAATTAGAATTAAAGCGAGGCTGTTTAAACGCTGTTGTACACGTTACTCCTCAAAAGTAACGAAATACCGTTACTTGTTTCTTGGCATTAAAATAACTAAGTACGTTAATCGTTTCTTTTCTTAATAAATAACCAAATACGTTACCCGTCAACAAAAAGAAATAACTAGGTAGAACTAACTCGATACTAGAAATGCGTTACGAACACGTTTGAATAGGAGGCAACTTCGGAGGCGATATTGGCCGAAAGCGGGATGTGCGTGTTCCAGGGCTAGATAGATGGATGGATGGTAATGGCTATACCCTTTGTAACAGGCAGCAGCTTGCGCCACCTAGCTTAACATATTGTCATGCCTTCCTTCTTTTTAGATTTGTATAAATTTTGTTCTTACACAACCCTCCCTTAAAGGATTTCCATTGTTTATTTTTATCAGTATGTTTACCCCTATTCAGATCTTTTCCACCAAAGTTCCAACCTCCTCTTAGTTACCGCGATTATTCCCCTATCCATTCGTCCATCCATGTCTGCGAATCCTAGTGCCCCACAAAATTCGTGAATCCCGTGCGCCTTAAAATTACATGTTCTATAGTTTCCCTTTCGCGTTTGCATATGTCACATAGAGTGTCTATTTCCTGGAATTTAGCCCTTTATGTTTTCGTTCTTAGCACCCCCGTTCTAGATTCAAACAGCAATGAGCTCCCCAATAAATTATCATACAACTGGTCCTTTTTTATTTCTTGCTTTTGTGCCCTGTATATTGTTAAAGCTGATTTTCCCTGCATTTTCTCTTCCTACAATTTCCTCTTAGTTTCATTTACTCCCTTTTCTACTGATATGATCTGATTTGCCCCATCTCGTTGAATGTTATTTAGATCTCAGCTTGCGGGTTCGGCTTGTCCACTTAGTTTTCGACTTTTCATATATAGATACTTGTACACTTTCGCTGCACAACATGTATCCTCAATTTCAGCTACTATTTGTTCAAATTTTACTTTACTGATCGCTTCTCTACTCTCGAAAGATGCCTAACCTATATCCCCCTGTACTTTCTCATTTAGTGTGTTCCCATGTGCCCCCAATGCCAAACCACCTACACTCGTCTTCACAAATTTCATTCTGGCCAACCAGAAACCGCAAATAATATCCTAAAGATGGTCGCGAGAAACAGGATTAATAGGTGCGTCGAAGTGACTCTCGGTGGCTAAAAAATATAGTGCACGTAATGTTTCGATGAAGGTCACGCAAAATCATGGTGGAAGATATATAAAGATATAAAAGATTTAAAAAGTGTGCGCCACTAGTAAAACAACCGCCGTAATCCGTATGCCAGGCGCCGAGAGCCGGGAATCTGCCGTCCGAGCGGTCAGACTCGGTTCTATCAAAACATACTTCGATTGGCACATTCGATTCTTACATTATTTTGCGTGATCATAATCGAAACATCACGTGCACCATATTTTCAACCCTAAACAGTTACCTAATTTAACTTTTACGCACTTATTAATAGTGTTTATCGCTTCCACCACTGGGGGATTATTTTCGGCGTCTGGTTGCCCAGGAGAGCATGTAGAGCCTTCTTTTTTGCATCTAGTGCACGCCCTAGCTCTGCCCGTCCCTCCTCTTGATCAAACTCTTTCTATATACGGATCTGATAAGTAAGGTATATTAGAACACACTCTACCATTGACTACGACACTCGCTAGGCGCGCCCATGAAAGCGGTGTGTGAGCGTGCGACATCGCCCGTGTCCGTCTGCTATGCGCTGAGAAACTGAGGGCGAGGAGGAGACGAGAGCGCACGGGGACGCCAGAACGCCGAGCTCTGGTTGGCATGATAAGTGGGTAGAGTTAGCGCTAACTGCCTTTGTCTACACTTTCCTCACCGAACGCTTGAGAACGCGGAATGCCGGTGTCCGGCGTCTCGCACTCTTTCGTCCCCTCCTCTCCGTCAGTTTTTCGGCGCATTAAAGCACCGTTTATCACCGTCTGGAACACCCACAAGACGAAACCATGAAAGTGGCACGTCAACGTCCGCCAGCGGCTGCGTTCGTCTGCTATAGGCGTGTAGCTCTCTAATTTGGGCAGCTCCTCTTTCGAGCAAGGTTGAATGTTTCTGCGCGTCATTAAGCTTTTTCACGCTGCTCGCGGACACTGACCTGGCAGAAGTTTGTTACCGTGAAACGTTCTTTGCCCCGTTATGTGAAGGGGAGGGGGGGGGGCAAAAATTGTGTGATGCCGCTGATTATCTGGTAGATGATTGCCTGAGTCAGATATGACGCGACGTATAACGTCACATCCAAGCTCGACGCTGATTCGTAGATTATTTTTCAAACCACGATTATCGTGGTTATCTTCATTCCAGGAACTGCTATGAAAGGTACATGCCACCTGTTAACTTAACAGCTAAACTATCACATGAAGAGGGCCGAGAGAGTAGGCGCCAGTAACAGAAGGATAGGGCTGAACAAAGACAACTAGCTCAACGGGCCAGGCGGGCTGCTAAACGATCCCAACAAAATCCCAAAGACGCGACCTCAAGCAACAACATCGAATTCGACACACACGGCGATGAAGACCATGCACACAGCCAGTACTGAACGCCCCAAACGCGCAAAGCAAGCATCGCCGAAGTAGCGAAATACCGGAACGTTTCACGTGGAACAGGGCTGCCCAGCAAGTTTGGTATGAAATTTTGGTGTATATAAATATGTGAAAAAAATAACAAGGACAAAATGGTAAAAACAAAACAAAATGAATCTTATCTTTTTGCCAAAACACTAAAAGCAAAAACTGCATTTTTTTTAAATTTTGCTTAGACCTTTTTTATTTCCGCGCATAGACAGATGCTGACACACAATTGTCAACGGCCGTGGTGCGTGCACGATGGAATGCTGCAGTATAGTTTCATACTCGATGCAAGCATCGCATGATCGCGTCTTATGCTATGTTCACACTATGGGCGCAACGCACCGATCTCTCATAACACACGCGAACCTAAGCGCAGCGAACGAAGCAAGTCCTTCAGCTGATATCACGATTGCTTGTAGTCTGGACCGGAGCCGTACATTGGGAGAGTCTGGCCAGTGTGCGTGGCGACGAAGGTGCTGGAGAGGAGAAAATTGAAGGAAACGGAGGAGACCGCCGAAGGAGCGAAACAGAAGAAAGCGAGTAAAGGGGATCGCCTCCATTTTCACGCCACACGCTGTCGGCACAGAGCACTGTTGAGGCTATGCGTCGTCTGCTACGGGTATTTGTTTTTCGCCTGAATAAAAGTTTACGTTCAAGTGTGGAGAAAGTTCAATCGTTAGCTTTTTAAGCCACCGAGGAGTAACACTATATCATTTTCTTGTCAGAGCCTGCCAAATAAAAGGAAAGAGCCGAAATTTTGATGTCGACCCCATGCATTTTACTGAGCAAATTAATGAAAATGGCGGCTCTCCCCGGTCAGCTAAGAGCAGCCGGGAGTTCACGCGCATGCGCTCACGCCTCTCGCTCTGCTCCGCGAGCTGATTGGCCCACTCGGGAGGGAGGCGTTACGGCGGCGAGACCGTAGACTGGCCAAACTCTCCCAATATACGGCTCCTGTCTGAACGAAATCTTTCCGCTTCTTCGGCTTACGTTTGCGTATGTTATGAAAGATCGTCACGTTGCGTCCGTAGTTTAAACATGGCGTTACGTATCCTTACGCTTGTCTGAAGCAGAGCCGTACTTCGTTGCTCACGCGTGAATATACAAACACTGCAGCATCGTATATTTTATGTATTCATTTGGGGATAGCCCTGGGAGCGCAGGAGTTGAACGAACCACTCTCGATGCGCGTTAGGTCTGGTGGCCTATTATTGGCGCGTTTTTGCGGCAGGTTGTAAGCTGTTTTCTTTTTCTACGCAACACGAATACTACGTTTTTTCTAGAGGTGTGTCAAGTGCGCCTATACAGAGCCTTGCCTGAATTTTTGGTTTCTTTTGTATATATATCCGGACATGGGATTGCAGGATACATACGCAAAGTTGTTCAATCGACTCGGGTTTTGTACACATGTTCTCCTTCTGAATACTTAAGAAGCGCCTCCGGAATGCAACTCTACAGGAACCTTGTGGATGTTGTGCGCTCTGTACCCTTGTACTTATTATTATTTTTTTTTTAGATCGCAGCTTTTAGGCGCCTGTTTCCCCGTATAACGGCGTCGGCGTCGCCGCCACCATCGGCGCAACCGCGCGCGTTGCGTTATGGGGCGTCACAAACCTATGCGGAGGGCAAGTTCGTCTGCTTCTCGCGCAGGGGGTAGCGGTGACGTCAGAACGCCGAGCCCTGATTGGCTGATCGCGGTCCCCTATCTGAGCGTCGTCTGCTCCTTTGCAACGTCGTCTGCTCGCAACGTCGTCTGCGTCTGTCTTACCTTTCCTGCGACTTTTGCAAGTGGAGAGGCCAGATTCACGAAACTATCTTACGCCAAAAATATGCGTAAGACAAAACTTAAAAACAAATTCGTATTCACGAACCGAAATTTTCGTAAGTTTTGGCAGGTACGACAAAATCCTACGACAGCTCCGAAGCTACGCACTTGTTACGATCAAATCAGCATGGCCGACAGCGTCGCGGTCGCGACGACCAACGGACGTTTATTTTTCTACGTGCGCTTCTCTCGCGTCCCGACTTCAAGCAGCAAGAAAAAAGTAAAAAGTACTTGAACCAGACCACGACGAACAAGAACGCTGGATCCACAAACACCCGGGAAAAGCTCCAACGGCCACGATTCCACCGACACCGACCAAGCGAACTCGGCAGATAGGCCTAGCAGCCACTCCGACTCGGTGACCGTCTGCCCACGACCGGCTGGCGTGCTGAATGGAATGTGCCCGCGCGACCCTTGTGAACCCTTCCTGTATTATACTGTGATCACTGACCTCAATTTTAGATTAAGAGGTCAATCTCTTCCTCTTGTCATCTCCTTGTTTTCCGAGGCAACGGTGACTCTCGCCGGTGAAAAAGCGGTGAATATCCGACAGACGCAGGAAAGGTAAAGGAGCCATCGCTTTGACTAGCAGACGTAAAGCAGACGACGTTAACTGCGCCAACCCGCCGACGCCGTTAAAGAATGAGGAGTCTTGCCGCACACGAAAGGGGGGAAAAAGTATTTGGGAGGGAACTTGCGGACACTAACACGCTCACTCTCGGTTCTTAGCAAACAAACCTCGGCGTCTCGGGACACCTCGCCAGTGAGTACTTTGACTTCCCTCCTTGATGCGCGTCTGCTAGTTGTTCGACAAAAACAACGAACCGCTCGAGTTATTTCGTCTGCCTTCTCTGAAAGGCGAAGTCGAGCTCGCTCGTAAAGACCTGCACTTCCGAAAGTCGCAGGAAAGGTAAGACAGACGCAGACGACGTTGCGAGCAGACGTTGTTGCAAAGGAGCAGACGACGCTCAGATAGGGGACCGCGATCAGCCAATCAGGGCTCGGCGTTCTGACGTCACCGCTACTTCCTTTCTCATGCGCAGAAGACGAAAATGAGCCCACTTGCGAGGTGTATACACCAACTCAATTTCCCGCTAAATTTAGCGAAGAAACTGAATTGCGTGTGTAGACGCTTTCAGTTTACCTCGCCAAATTTAGCGTAAAACTGACGTCACATGACCTCGACACCAATTAAGCTTTTCCGTTAAATTTAGCGGGGAATCCAATTGGTGTTGAGGTCACGTGACGTCAGTTTCCCGCTAAATCTACGGGAGAAACTGAGTTTGTTCACAGGTGACATGACACGAAGTCATGTGACGTAAGCTTCCCCGCTAAATTTAGCGGGGAAACTTAATTGGTGTTAAGTTCACGTGGCGTCATTTTTTCAGATGAATTTAGTGGGGAAAGTATGGGAGGAGGGGAGGGTACGCAGGAGGAGGAGGAGGAGAGGAGGAGAGGGACGAGGAGAGAGAATGAGGAGGAGGGAAGGAGGGGAGAAGGTGTAGTGGCCCAAGGCGACACGCACAGCTAGTCGCACGCGAGAACGACCGTGTGCACTTCTTTTCATTCGATATACTTTAGTTTCACTCTAACTAGAGGAGACATAAAAAAGATCGGCGAAGAAGAAGAATAAAGGCAGTTGTGATCTGGTACGCAAGCTTCCAGGTCGTTCTTTCTCGACCTCACTCTGCCGCCTCAACATTCGTGACCCGGAACTTGGCAGCAGCGCCATGACCTCACAACAAGAGCACGATCCCCTGTCGGTTTCCGCAGTCAACATCGGGTTACTGCCCATCTGGACCGCTTATTCAAGAGCTCTGGTTTATTCAAGTGGAGTCGCAACCTGCCGCACGACGCATCACGGCAGATCTCACAGATTACCACCACGTGGTGAGTAGTCCGCCGCCTGCCAGCAGCGTGAGATCCGGGATTTGTTGCTTGCTCCACCCGCGGAGAATGCGTGCAAGAAGCTCAAAGAGACCCTCATTCGGAGGGTTACCCTTGCATAGCCCCAGAGGTTTTAGAAACTTGCTTCGCGAAATGGAGCTAGGAGACCGCACACCAAGTCCGCTACTCCATCAGATGCAACAATTGCTTGGCACCAGGACGACGAATCTCGACAGTATAATGCTTCGATAACTATCCTCCAGCGGCATCCCACAAACTCGCGGATGGTACTCATCTCCGCCGGGGAAAGGAACCTCTCCAAGTTGGCTGAGCTCACCGACAGGCTAATGGCCGTGGCCCCCTTCCTCCATCTCAGACAGTGCAAGCGGAGCCGTCTGCTTCTGACCAGTTGCAAGACATCCTAGACGAAATATCGCACCTAGCCGTCCCAGTAGCGGCACTGCAGGAGTCTGTTTCCCACTTGTCTAACCAGAGTACCAAGCCGCGAGTCCCGCGACCCCAACAGCACTAGAAAGTATGCTGGTATAACCGCAAATACAGCAACGCCGCATGCAACTGCGTACCAGCCTTGCGAGCACTTGTCGGGAAACGACCGGGGCGGCACTGAGGGCGACCGGTGCCTCCGCCTTGTCAGAGACTCGTCCCTCGGTCTGTTTCCTCACCGACCGCGACAAGGGCGTTCGTTTCCTCGTTGGCACGGGCACAGAGGTGAGCGTGATCCCGGCGTCGTCTTCTGATCCGAAACACCCGAACTCGTCACCCCCGCAAGCCGTGAATAACACGAAAATCGCCACTTACGGGAACCGCTCACTGTCCATCAACCTGGGCCTCAACCTGACCTTCCGATGGGTATTCATAGTGGCTAAAGTAAAGTTTGTAATCCTCGGAGAAGTCTTTCTTCGGAACTTTGGCCTTTTAGTGGACGTGGGCAACATACGGCTCCGAGACCATGCCTCACGAATGGCCGTGTAAGGCAAGCTTTCTAGGCACCCGCACTGAGTCCCACGCTGTTAGGACCGTTGGCTCCTGCCCGCTTCACCGCAATCTTTCAGGAATTCCCTGATCTGACGCGCCTTCCGCAAGCGGACTCAGCTGTAAGCATGAAGTGCGTCCCCATATTACCACCACAGGCTCGCCCGTCCACGCACGGCCCCCTCGTCAATCGCCGGAGAAGCTACGGGTAGCTCATCCGGAATTCGACCACAAGCTCGAACTCGGTATATTCCGCCCATCATCCAGTTTCTGGGTATCCCCACTGCACATGGTGCCAAAGTCCACACCAGGAGATTGGTGCCCGTGCGGGGATTACCGAGCACTTAACAGAGCAACAGTTCCTGACCGCTACCCGGTTTCACACATTCCCGATATTACCAACGAACTCACACGGCGCCACAATCTTCTCTAAAGTGGATCTGGTTCGAGCCTATAACCAAATCCCCGTGGCACCAATTGACGTTCCCAAGACGGCCAAATCAGCACACTTTGGCCTATTCGAGTTTCTCCGGATGCCGTTCGGTTTATGCAACGCAGCCCAGACATTCCAGCGGCTTCATCGACAGCGTCTTGCATGGCCGTGACATCTGTCGCGCCTACCTCGACGATGTAGTTGTTGCTAGTAGCTCGCCGGAAGAACACGAAGAACAACTGCGCACCGTTTTCCGGCGGCTGGCGGAACGCAGAATCGTGGTGAACACCGCAAAACGCGAACTCAGAGTACAGGAGTTGGCTTTCCTCTGCTACCTCATCTCAATCTCGGGAATTCCGCTGACTCCAGAGAGGGTCGAAGCCATTAGAAAGTTTCCCCTGCCAAAGACAAAACGTCAACTCCGCGAGTTCCTTGGGCTGGTAAATTCCTATCGGCGTTTTGTTCCCCAGTATGCGGCCATCCTGCACCCACTTCACAGCCTCTTGGCGGCACCCGGGAGTGCAACCAGTGCACTTCACTGGACCGATGAGGCGACAGACGCCTTTCGACAAACCAAGAACTGCCTCGCAGATGCTGCACTTCTCGCCAACCTTCAGATAGGGTTGCCGCAATGTGTCATTGTCGACGCTTCAGGTGCAGCCGTCGGAGGCGTTCTGCAGCACCTCAACGACGGAGTATGGCGACCAACTTCCTTCTTCTCAGGAAGCTGACACCTACTGAGCGCCGCTAGAGCATATTCAGGCACGAACTACTGACCATTTACACGGCAATCAGGCACTTTCGCCATTTCCTGGAAGGAGTAGACTGTTTTATGCTAACACACCACAAACCCTTGACCTACGCCCTCCGTTCCCTCACCTCAGATGGCAGCACCCGTACAACGCATGAACTGCGTCAGATGGCTTACATCTTAAAATTTACAACGGACATTCGCCATGTCAGCGGGGTAGACAAGGCCATTGCGGATGCGCTATCACGTAGCCCGATCAACGCTTTCAACTCGCCCACGGGATTCGATCTAAGAAGACTGGCGCTAGCTCAGCATGGGGATCCAGATTTGAGCCGGCTGCATTCTACACTAAACGCATTAAAGCTGCAGTGGTTGCCTTTCTCAGGAGCACGAGACAAACTATGCTTTGATTACTCCACAGGTGACCCCCTGCCATTTCGTGCCCTCCAGTCTCCCCAGGATTTCTTCACATCACTGCAAATGCTTTCGCAACCAGGAATCCGTGCACAGAGGTCGATGACTTCCGTTTTGTCTCGCACGGGATGATGAGCGACGTCCAGCAATGGGCACGAGAGTGCCTCTCCTGTCAACGAGCAAAGGTGCAGCGTCATATAGTGACACCCTTGGCAAGTTTCCCAACGCGGGACGCTCGATTCGACCATGAACATAGTCGGACCGCTGCCGCCCTGTCAAGGCCAGGCGTACCTGGTGACGTGTGTCGACTGTTGTATTCGTTGGGTAGAAGCGTTTCCGATTCCCGATGTCACTGCCGAAACAGTCGCTCGTACCTTCCCCGATGACTAGCTATCTCATTTTGGCGTGCCTTCCACCATCAGAAGGACAGAGGCAGCGATTTTGAATCCACCCTCTTGATTGCCTTTACTCAGGTCATTGGCACCACCTGTGCAAGAACCACGACCTACCATACAGCGAACAATGGAATGGTGGAGAGATTTCATCGCGAACTCAAGGCAGCTTAGATGGCGAACGAGGAGCACTTCTGGTGCCCTAATCTGGACACTTGGTGAAATAGTCGTCGAGAAATCCGGCGGCCGTAATTGGTCAACGCCACACTTGACCTTGGTGCCGGCCAATCATTGCCGCTGGATTTCTCGCCGACTTTCTCGCCAACTGTCCAGATTAGGGCCTGGGTGGAAGAGCTTTATCTAGCCCTCCTGGGCATCAGGACTTCTTGAAAGCAGACATCGGCTTTAGCGCAGCTGAGCTTGGAGGAGGAGGACGGATTGGAAGAGGGGCTTAGGTTGGAGAAGGAGGAGATGGGAGGAGAAAGAGAAGGAAACGGGGAATGTATGCAAGGATGAGTAGGAGGAAAGGCTTAGGAGAGGAGGAGGATGGGCTGAGGAGAGGAAGAGATAAGAAGAAGAAGGGAGGAAGATGAGGGGAAGAGGAAGGCAGGGTACGGAGGAGGAGGGAGCATAATCTCCCCTCCGTACCCTCCCTCCTCTTTCTCAAGAGATGAGCTCTGATTTCGCGTTACAAAGATTTGTAAACGTCTTTCAATTTTTACTATGGAGTTCTACCCTAAAGGTTTTTCTTTAGGATACGCTGGAACACCTGGATTATTTATTTATAATAATAATATATAATAATAATAATATTAATAATAATAATAATAATAATAATAATAATAATAATTAATAATAATAATAATAATAATAATAATATAATTGTTTATTTTCACTCCAAAGGAGTGTGGGAAGCAAGGGAAAGAGCTGCAGCTTGACAGGCCCCTGCCCCCCAACACGACATAGAGCAGGCACGTAGCCAGAGGGAGGGGGGCATGGGGCCCGCCCCCCCCCCCCAAAAAATCTTCCATTTCTATGGGACCTCCTCTCCCCCTCCCCCTCATACAGCATTTTGTGATGTATGGACCCCCCCCCCCCCCCCGAAACAAAATCCTGGCTACGTGCCCGACATAGAGTACAGTAAAAATTTCAAACTAAATAATCACTCAAAGAATAACAGAACATTTAAGTTCTAACCAACGAAGAGTTGGAGTAACTAATAGTAATAATGCGGACATAAAACGCACAAAATATATACCGGCCGGTCAAATAATAATAAAGAAATCATAACGCAAATATTTTAACTGGTGCATCAGCATAAATGACACACTTTTACATGAAACCCGCCATACAGACACGCATGCATACATACATGCATACGTACACACATGCATATATACCTAGTCAAGGAAAACACAAGGTGATGAAATTGTAGACATCATGATGCACAAATGCGTTTATGCTGAAGTTACTTAGGTAAAAAGGACTTGAAAACTGACATGTAACATTTTTGTCTCATCTAATAATCGATATCAATTAATCTGTGTGTATTGGAGGGCAGTTTTCATGTTCTCGTCCGTTAAAGCTAACATGCTCATAGGTTATAGTTTATTGGCGTTCGGTGCAGTGCAGTAAAACACTGAAACTTACCTGGCACTTCGTTCCATCTCGATAGTACCTTTTTGCATAGTAGCTGTCTCCCTTGTAAAGGAGGCAATAGTAAAGGCAGCTTTGAACAATATTAGCTCTGTAATAGAAAAATAACGAAAATATTGCCAATACGTAGGAAGCGTTTATATAAGCAAACGTATCATTCGAAACATTGTCAGCGTCCGCACGATATCGAAAGTTTTAAACCGTGAAATGCTTCCTCACATAACCCCTAATTCGAATATATATTTCCGTCCTTTCGTCCTTCCCTCCATCCCTTCACTTCCCCGTTATATTTAAGGGGGAATTGACTTCACGTAATATACGTCACGTGACCGATACATCAATTTAGTTGATCAGCTCGATTTAGCACGGAAATTGACGTCACTTGGCATGTACATCAATCCAATATCTCCACTATTTTTAGAGGGAAAATTGACGTCACGTTACCTATACATAAATTCAATTTTCCCGCTAAACTTAGCGTGACAATCAACGGCACGTGACGTAAACAGAAATGTTGTTTGTCAGTTAAATTTACTGCTGTTATTGATGTCACGTGTTTTATGCTCCAGTTCAGTTTTTAAAAAGATAGGTTCTTACTCAGCTCCGCCGTTTGAACAAGTTGAAACTATAGTGTCTTGGCCGACAATCATTGCTGCGACCCCGAGCGAAGGAGTGCGGTAGGAGGTGCGACAGAAGAGGTGGACACGACCAGTACATGGACGGCAATCCCACGAAACGGCTCTCAACCTACGGCCGGTGCGGACACTTATATCGAGTACTCAGCTAGAACGTAAATCTTAAATACTAGAAAGAATAAAACATGAAAGACGTACAAAGACTCTCAGTCAAACTTCTGTCCGTCCTTCCTGTTTTATTTTTTCTAGTGTTTAGTTTTAGCAACAGCCCGCTCATAAAAAGTATAGAAAATAAATTGCCTTTGTATTAATGAGACAAATTAATAATATTTAGTAGATATGCCATTTTTTTATGAAAAGACAGCTCCTTATGCTCTATCTGACTAGGGGCGTGCCGTGGTGAGGAAGCCATGGGCAGGGAGGCGGAGGAACGCCGTTTTTGTAAGACTTTTGAATGATGAGCTCAGCTCCGAAAGCTCGAGAAGAGACTTGGGGCACAAAAACGCGGTCCGAGGTAAGCGAAGAGTTTCTCCTTGCCCTCCTCTCTAAGTGCTGAGTTTACGCTCTCATTCCTTTACCTTTCGTAGCCGCTCCGGAGTTGGAATGATCCCGTAATCATTCCGTACTACAGCGAACTCGGAATTGAATAGGAACAGAGTGGCGGTAGGGCTTGGTGGAACGCAATGGAATGGGCTCATTTCTTACGCGAGGGGGATCTATCTTCGTCTAGTACATACGGCCTGCTGGATGTATGAAGGTGACTGGCGGCTTGATTGTCTGGCGACGTCCCCAATGAAGCAACCAAAACTAAAAGAGTTTTAGACGGATAAGGTTTTGTTCCTGGAGACGCAAGACGCGACAAAGAGGTTGTTGCGACCATTTGTGATGACAGAACGGGGCATAGGCCACCAGGCAGGGACAAAGCCAAGCCGCCCGCCTTTTTGGGATGCTCACCGTCATACTCTAGATGCGCGCACTGATCCAAAAGTGCCATAACTGGCTCAGGTTTCTGTGACAGAGAGTTCCAATACTTGATTCTCAGACAAGCAGCTCATTACTAAGCGCCTATACTCCGTTTTAACTCTTGTTGGACCACAGCAGACGAGAAGAGTCATCTTGAATTGCCTTCCAAGTACATTCCTCCGACACGCACGCAGAAGAATGTGCCAGCTCGTGTCCGGATAAGGAGCAGTGGTGACCAACAAATTTCAGTTACCAAGCTGCTCATGTGCAGATAACATCCGGATAATGAACAAACCATTATGAGCACATAGCTGTTAGTCCAGAAGGCTTTCAAGTATTACCCTTGTAATAAACAAGGAATTGAATTAAATATCATAAGTAATCACGAGTTCTAAGGCAAACGAAGGCTTACACGTTTTAAGGCGGGTGCGATGACATGGTCCAACAGTCTCGTGTGCTTTCACTGCAGCGATTGCACTTTCTCAGTGGTTTTGTGTTTTGAGCGTAGCCCATTAATATTTGTTGGTGGGTGTACGAGTCGTCGCTTTTGACGGCGCACTAAAAACTGCGGAGTTGGGCAGGTATACGAGCAGACGTCAAGATAGCCTTCTCTGTTATTTTTGATGAATAATCAAATAAACTCGCTGGCGATGTATCTCTTAGACGTGGGGGCATACGATCCGTTCGCGAAAAAATTTGCTGTTTTTACTTTTTTTTGTTGACGGTGGCGAGCTTTTTACGCTTGTTCGCGGGATCGATGTCTCCAGTGGAACCAATCGATTTTGTGTGACCTCCACTGGAGATTTTCGTGTGACCTCCACAGCACCCGAGTATAATCAATGCGTTGAGGGACGCGTTTTGCATGTTTGCATAGTTTTCTATGCACTCAATAACATCCGCTTTATTTTGTTTTTCCCTGCAACACAATGTGGCTGTCGTGGTAATAGGCACTGAATAAAGAATAAAGAGGCGCGAAAAGACACGCGCGCGTGTCTTGAGCCCAGCAGTGGTGGCCTCGTCTCGTCTTTCCTGAGTACTGACTGTAACATGATGTCATAAGTGTCTGACTAGGACGCAGCTCACGATGTAAACGCCAGATAGCTCGCTGGGCCTAGACAGGGGGAAGAGCGGCATCTCGGACTAAAATGTACACTCAGACCAAAACCCCTCTGTCACCGTTCGATTTCCGGAAACCAGAGGACTTTCCAAGATGCTACAGTAGGTTCATTCGCTATCCAGAGGTGTCCAAGCTCATCAACGACGATGATGGCAAGCAGGTAGAACCGCTCGTTTATTTCCTTCAGGATGGAGCTGAAGATGTCCTAAAGGCCTCACGCCTCACGAACGCAAAGAAACAATACTTTGAGAACGGGACGGAATTCGTCGAGAGTCACTTCACCGGAAAGCGAAATGTCTTCCACGAACGAGTCAAATTTAATCCAAAACAAGCAAACGGAGAGTCGCTATAATCGTTTATGACCAGCTTACATCACCTAATAAAGCAGTGCGGCTACGGCACTCTGAAAAAAGAGCTCGTTCGAGATTGTGTCGTAGTTGGACTGTTAGGTGTCTTCCTCATCATTGGAATAATGAAGGGTCCATACAAGACCATGCATTTTACACTTGATCTTGACGGCGGCGGCGGCGGCAACAACACTACGCATTGAATCTTTGCAAATTGGCAGGTTGATTTAGACATCCCTTGAAAACTAGAATTTTGTTGCTGTTGCTTTTGACGTCGCTGTTGCAGACGTATTCTTCTATCAGTCTTTTCCTGTTAGTTTTTGTTTTGTTTTGTTTGTTTGGTCTTCTTTGACTACTGTTCTTCGCTATGAAGATAATGTGGAAAAGCTGTTAAGTGAATTTAAAGAGTATATCAAACAAAACACTGAAGGGGTTCAGAGAGTCTTTTGAAAGGGACCCCAGTACAGAGTTACTTGAAGTGCGTGTTGGTTTAAACGAAATAACCGAAATAAAGGAGAACATGAACTTCGCATAAATAAGGAATTTCAGACCGTTCAGATTGACAGTGACAGAACTCTTGACCGATAACTTTGGAATGGAAAGTTAGCGAATCGGTATGAATCCATTTTGAAAACAGCGCGAATAACACGGACAACAGGACGAGACAGCGCTTCGTCCAGTGTGTCTTCTTCTTGTCCATGTTATTCGTGCTGTTTTTCAAAATAAGAACTTTGGGTTGAAGAAAGAGAACACCGAAATGAAAGCAGAGATGGTTGCTCTGATCCGGGAATTACAAGAAACTGGAGGCAGGCTTGTCAACTGCGAGTAGTACTTCGCGTAACAACAACATCGTTGTCAAAGGAATCCCGGAACGCGTAAGCGAAACTGCAGAACAGTTGATAAGTGAACTCGGAGATGTGATCCGTAAAGCGATAACTATGATGAAAATATTGAAGTCTGTCACTAAGTACTGACTATAAATAGCTACACAAGCAACGAGCCACGACCAGGCGGATTTTTGGGGCCGTGCACCATGTCACCTAGCGGTTTTTGGAGATTTGTGTTTGTCCTTTTCCCCCTTGTTCCCTTCTCCAGGGAATATTTTCGTCATTCTTGGCCAGCTCGCTTGCACCTTCGCATTCAATTGCATTATAATAACCTTAAAATGCAAGCCGTTCACCCTGCTTGGTGTTAGACTGGTGGCAGCTGATAAAACACGTTTGCTCTACTGACGTCAAACACCTGGTTAGCTCAGTTCGTTGAGCGCTCCATTGGAAATCGTTGCGCAAGGACAGCATAGCAGAGGTAGGTTTCTACTATTTCTCCACGGGGCGCGGTGCCGTCGATGCCGAGAAGCACACCGATTGCAAAACCGTAACCTAAAAACACGTTGAAGGTGTGCGGATTTTCAGGAAGTCGTAAAATGCTGCGCGCGCCTTCTATCGTACTGCAATTTATTGATTTAGTGTTTTCGATTATGCTCACCAATTTTCTAATTGAAAGCATACCCATTAAACGATATTAAAAAATGTGAATTCACGCAAAAATAAATCACAACTTAATTATTCCTAACTTTAATCATTTTTCCTACGTGGGTCCATGCCCTGGACGAAAACGACACAAGCCTTTTTTGTGGCATACGCGTAGTTTTCGCAATACTGAATTTATCCACTTTTCGTGAAATACCCTGTATATGTGTCTATTTCTGTGTGTGTGTGTGTAGTGTGTGTGTGTGTGTGTGTGTGTGTGTGTGTGTGTGTGTGTGTGTGTGTGTGTGTGTGTGTGTGTGTGTGATGTAGTGTGTGCGTGTGTGTGGATAGAATGAGCAGTGCGTGATGATGTGATAGTGAGTGAGTGTGCGTGAGTAGTGCGTGATGATGCGCGTGATAGTGATGTAGCTGATTGGTGTGTGTGTGTGTGTGTGTGTGTGTGTGTGGCGCATGCGTGCGTGCGTGCGTGTGGGCCCATGTGTTCGCAATTCGTTTGTTTGCCGATTCGTTTGCACCTTCCTAAATGTTTCGTTTTAACGTTCATCTGAGAAGGGAGATGAAGTAAAAGGCTTTGAATAAAGGATAACGAAGAGCAAAATAACAACAACGCGCTCGTGTCTTGAGCCCAACTGTGGTTGCCTCGATCGTCTCGTCCTTCCAAAATACTGCTACAACTGCCACCAGCCATTTGTTTACGTTTAGGAATCACATGAATGTAATGGAACGGTTCAGTCAGAGTGGCAAGGGGCACAGTAACCTTTATTTCTGAGAGTTGAAAATAATTAAATTATTGGAAGCTCTAGGTTTACTGAAAATTGAGTTGGAATAAAATGGGGTTGCTCATTCCGCAAACATTATAATATATGTACTACATTCAATACATATATACATCGAAAATAACAATTGGATGCCAATTTTTTAAATAGTTCGCACCTACTCCCACATTGTCGGCGTCCTTTTCTCCTTTTTGTGCAAGATCGGTCTTCTTCCTCCTCAGCTATTTCTGCTGGAGAGCAGTTTACTATAGCCAAGCAGTGCTAAAAAGAATGCAAAAAAAGTTACATCAGCCTAAGTCAAGAATATGGCTTGAGATAAAGGTGCCCCATTTATGGTGTGAATAAAAAAATAGAAGCTGTCATGATCAAACTAAAATAATCTGAAACTAGAAACTAGTGTATGAATACAGCATAAAATCATGCTCAACAATCAGGTGCTTTCAATTGCAAGGAAGCGTGAGTGATCTTCCATGTGTAAGCTACTGGCGTAAATTATTACTGAAGAAAAAATAGTGCAATACTGCTTAAATCAAATCCGTCATGCATCTAATCACATCCCATGGAGCGTGCCGTTGGCAAAGCAAACTCACGGATTTTTTTCATAGCTTAGGAACAAGATTGCGACTTGTGATATGGCATCACCGACGGCAAGCATAACAAATGCGTAAAAACAAACTGAATCATCCCTTCGTGTGATAATCATTATGATGTTTTGTAATTACTTCGAACTCACAGCTTCTTTTATTGGTACGTGTGAGTTATCAGCATACATCTTTCGAATAGGCGCACTATATTATTAAATCAAGAAAACCCGTCCATCCTATCCACACAAAAAGTTATTCGGTTTATTTATCTTTTTTTTTTTGTGAACAACTCAAGCTCGAAGGGAAAACATAATTGCCACCCCCCCCCCCCCCAAACACACACACACACAAAAAAGTATCATGACGCTTTACCTAAGGGCAAGAAGTAGAACCGCCTTGCGAAAGAGCCCGAGCACCACTGTGCGGCTACGGTGCTGTCTAAATCATCGTGATTATGCAAAGAAAGACTTTAGCAGGGTGCTAAAGTATGCTTCTATATATAATCAGGTCAATGCGAAGTTAAGGCATGTATGCGGCCACTGATTTGTCTAGCTTGACACTCAGTTATTTCAACCTACACTGCCCAATATTATGCAAGTTTGTGGCGCGGATTAGTAGCGTTAATTTTAAACAGAGCTTCAACACACTAATATAATCAAATTCTCTCAACTTGATCTGTCTATTTCACACTGGAACAGCCCGTCTTAAAGACATAATCACGTAAACTAACGAAATGGTATTCCGCGAAAAATCCTTGACTTTAATGTTTTGATGGGTATTGTTTTAAACCCTATGTGGTTATGTTTCCTAGTGATTTCTAATATTACTACTTAAAAAAAAATAAAGTTGTGCTCACAATTTTCTGTATAGTTTCTTTAAGTTTGTTATTTGATATTAGATTTTTTGTTTCTCATGTTCAGGCCCTTCCCCCTCCCTTTTTTTTTTGATGTAATACGTTCAAACAAACATCTTTGAGGGTAATAAACTTGAACTTGTACCTGAAAGAAATCAGTTGGAGTATACTTAATGTTGATAACGTTGTGGGTGTCCACTTTAGCGGACGCCTGAACGAGGCTCCGCTTCGACCGCCCCGAACGAGATCACACAACGCAAGGTACGCAGGGCTTTATTCTGTCACAGTTGGACAAGTTGGAGGTAGCTCCTTGACCTTAAAGGACACTGACAGGGTGTTTATGCTCGCCGAGGTTTTTAGTTGTACATGACATATGAGAGCCCAACTACCCAAAACACAATTTGCGACTCGAAATTCGGTTTCTTTCCGCCCGAAAACCGCCGATCAAGAACTGGCCGGTTCGAGTCTCGCTCACTCTTTTCCGTGGTCACGGGCCGTTTTCAAAGGTATCGATGCGACTACCAAATTTAATGAAAGTCGTTGGTCACTGAAGGCACACACTCAGTATTAAAAATAGAAAAAAATATGAAACCCATTTTTTGTGGCTTCTAAAAAGCTGCAAATACGTTGATTGAAAAAAAAGTTCCACAGAGAACCGGAAGCATTCTGTGCGTGCGTCGTTTCGCGTATCGTGGGACTCGCGGGGACGGCGATGGCAGCGGACGACGGGCGCGGGACCTCTACTCAGAGGCCAGATTCACGAAACGAACTTACGCCAAAATGTGCGTAAGACAAAACTTAAGAACAATTTCGTATTCACGAAACGAAATTTTCGTAAGTTTTGCGCAGGTTACGACGAAATCCTACGACAGCTCCGAAGCTGTCTTACGCACTTCTTACGATCAAATCAGCATGGCCGACAGCGTCGCTCAGTTACTTGTTCGCGAAGACCAACGGACGTTTATTTCTCTACGTGCGCCTCTCACGCGTCCCGACTTCAAGCAGTAAGAAAAAAGTAAAAGTACTTGAAACAGACCACGACGAACAAGAACGGTGGATCCACAAACACCCAGGAAATGCTCCAACTGCCACGATTCCGTCGACCGGCCAAGCGAGTTCGGCAGAAAGGCTTAGCACTCGGCGCAGCGGTGCTCTGACCGCTCTGACAGTCCTTGGCCAAGACCGTCTGCCCACGACCGGCTGGCGTGCTGAATGGAATATGCCCGCGCGACCATTGTGAACCCTTCCCTATTATAGTTTGATCGCTGACCTCAATTTTAGATGAAGAGGTCAATCTCTTCCTCTTGTCATCTCCTTGTTTTCCGAGGCAGCGGTGACGAACGCTGTCGTCGAAAAGGGGCTCTCATCGATTCTATCTCTTTGTTGTGTGTGATATAGAGCTAAAATAAACGCCGTATGGATTACCTTCGCAACACGGTATGTACACTTTGTAATTAGTATTCCATTTTTATTCTGACACGACTGCACCTCACTGTCGATCGCTATAACAGTTCGTGGGTCGCAATGCCGGTCCAACTTTTCTTTGCCGGGTGTCACGTCCGCATCGAGTTGCAATCGTAAAGGATCGGTCCCGAAGCGCTGATCAATTTGCGGTCCAACAACGCGAATCCAGCACTTCGATCAAACGCGCGCGTCCGCTCCGAGTGTGAACAGGTATTACGTGGCTCTTGCTGCGTCAGCAAGAGCCACGTAAAAAAAAGATACGTTTGAACTACGAGAGTGTCTCTCGTAGTTCAAACGTATCTTTTTTAACATCGGCTCGCTCCTGTATCTCAGAGGCCGCGAAAAACGCCGCGGCGATTTGTTTCCATCTACGTCGCTATACGACTGACACGGGCCGTCTTTCACCAACGATGTTGACTTCGTAGCGATCGAGTTCGTAGCAGTCAACGGAGGCGGTTACGCATCCCGGCCTCGGCATTCGGGCGTGTTTAAATCGTGTTAGCGTCGACATATCACTGCACGGACACGAGCCCCAGACAAGCGGTGGCAGGAAGGCCGCCTGTGTTTGTTATGAAAAATCCACGTGCTCCGAACGGCTCCGAACCATGCCGAGCTCTCCGATTGGTTGTTCGTGCTGCCGAAGACGCCGTCGCCATAGCAACAGCACCGGTATGTTCTAGTTTGTCCGTACGAGAACGTCGCTTTCCTCCTCTCACTTAAGAACGCGTTCGTGAATACCGATTTCTCCTCTTCTTACGATGTTCTTAACTTACGAACTTCTTAGCTAAGTTGTCGTAAACTAAGAAGCTCTTCGTGAATCTGGCCTCAGAACTGTCGTTCGCGGTACCGGCGAATTGTGTCTGCCTTTAAAAGAGAAATTTGGGACTGATCAAAAGAATTGGCATTCATCCCGTACGACACGCCCGACCACCAAGCCGATTTGCACGAAGACGTCGCCGAGCCGTCGCTCCTTCTCGTGGCTGAAGACATCGCTCGCGCAAACTTGCAAGCACGACGTCTACTTCGAATTGAATATGCACGCGTACGATTTTTACTAGGTGCGAATGCGTCGCTGCAATATGGTGCTTCCTGACTTCGACCCGGGAGTGCTTTTGCTGGAGGAAAATCGGCAGCAAACTTTCCAACTTACAATTTTATCGGCTCAAGTATTACTAAGGAAAGAGATCCTCCTATCACGTAGATCCCCCGTATGCTCAGTGGGTACGACGTCCGCTTCACACGCGGCAGGACCGGGTCTCGATCCCGATGATGGCACTTTGTTTTTCTTTTTCAAACATTTTTCGATGTTTACCTTTCTTTCTTTTACAATTATCACTGAAGAAACAAAAACAAATGTTGTTGACGAAACGTCGCTGAATTGGATGTGGGATGGGATTTTCTTTTTGACACCTGCGAATTCAATGTAATCACTTTCCACAAAATGCAAGAGCATATAAATCAGGTAGCGTCCGCTTTCCGAGTGCTCGTAAATGTTCTACAGGAATTGCAGCCAGCCATTGGTCCCGATCCCGTTGATATTTCGGAAACTCTGTCGCACAATGCCACTTTTTTTCGGACGCAGGGACGTGTGAGCCAGCTCTTCACGCAACATCTTGGTGTATTCTTTTCGGAGCTCATCATGAAAATTAACCACGGGCACTCGCTACTCATCTCCAACTCCTCAATGTACAAGACAACTCATCTTGGAGTACAGAACAGCGAGCGGAACAAACGTAACTGCAAAAGAATTCGCAAACAGTGCCCGCTAAAGCTGCATGTCGTCTGCCGCTACGCCGAAAGGAAAAAAAAGAGAAAAAAAAGCGCACGGTCGGAGTGTAGCCACGTGACTTCCGCCACCCCGCTATCCTCTCCACTTCTCCGTTTCGGTTTCGGTTTCGCGCAGTTGCGTTTTTTGGCTTTATTAAAAAAATACGCTACTCTGTTGCAAAATATTAATTGGTAGTCCTCCGACACCATAATAAAGCGCCTGGCAAAAAATGAAAAAAATTTAACCCAAAGCTCGCCGCCCGAGCTCTGCCCCGTGCCATCCTTATGTTCTTCCATGGTTCTCACGGCCCATGTCCGGCCTCCTCGTGGCCGTGATCCCCACACTTACCTTCCTTCAAAGGTTGAAATGCGGGAGGGGGGGGGGGGGGGGGCTGGAGGATGCTCCAAAGATGAAGTCGCCGGGCTCGGGCACTGGCGCATCTTCGACGGCCACTGGAGCAGCGACGTGCGTGGGGCAGGCGGACGTCAACGGGGTCTGTGCGGCGATTTACTGCGGGTGGTGGTGGCGGCGTAGCCCTCAAGAGGATGAATGAGCCCCTGGGCCTCGGGTGCGAGCAGGTGGGGCCTGTCTTGTCGGAGCAGCTGAACCGCGCCCTCTACGTTGGCAGGGGGTAACATCGTTTTGAGATGCTCTTGGTGCATTCCACCGGCCTCGTGTGTTTCGGGGTGTATGAGGGGCACGCCGCACGGACAACGAATCTTCTACTGGTCCGGGGCCGAATCCAGAGGGAGTTCCGTATTCCCTCGGAAGAGCGGCGTCATGGTGTCGCCGCGCTGCCCTGCCTCTAATCTCGGTTGGTATTTCCACCACCGTCGAGAGACCAAGATGACTGCCTCAAGTCCCTCGGACGCTAGCCCGTGGCCACTGCGTGGCGGCGGGGCCTACTCCACGCTGGTCCTCCCGCCGCGAACGGCGTTGCCCCGTTCCGTTGGAGGTTCGATACGGAAGGGACAGGTGGACCTGCTCAGACCTGGCTCGGTACTGGGCCCAGTCACTAACGACCGTCTTCACTACCGTTCCCCTCCGGGCTGACCGCCTCCAGGGTTGGGTGCCCTGCAAGTCGGACCACAGAAGAAGTGGTCACAAATAATGGACCACAGCTGGTTTCTGATGAGGTCAGATCCTTCACACGAGAAAATGAAATCTTGCACACGACGACTCCTCCTTACCACCCGGCATCCAATAGACTTGCCGAGCGGGGAGTTCAGACGGTGAAGACGTGCCTTCTGAGACAGGTGCTCGAGGGCAGAAAGCGGGGTGGGAAGAGAAGCATGCAGCTGAAGCTGTCAAACTGTTTGTTCCAGTACAGGACAACTCCCCACGGGGTAACAAGAAAGACGCCGGCAGAGCTCTTTCTTGGGCGCTTACCACGGACACGCCTTGCTTTGCTGAGACCCGGTTTCGCTGCCTTTCGGCGAGAAAAACAAATTGAAGCCAAGACGACTGTTGACACTCAACAGGCAATGTCAGAGGAGTTCAACGTTTGGGACAAAGTGTGGGTGCGAAACGTGAGAAGGGAGGAAACTGGATTGGCTAGAGGAAAGGTGACGAAGGAGATTAGTGCTCTCACATACTTGGTGCGAGTTTTTAGTAGGATTCGTTTTGTACGTCGTGATCACCTGAGGCCAAGATTCCAAAATGGCTTTGATGCAGAAGGGAGCTCGCCGGAGGATCATGGTGAGTCAGCAGCATCCACGGATTCAGAGGACTCGGACTCGGAGCCTGAGAAGCACTTCGATAGTCATGTGCCCGGTCCTTCTGTAAGGTGCAGGGCGCGAACAAGTAGGCAACCTGACAGGCTTACTTAGGACCATCTTGGCAGACCCAATTAAAATGTTGCTTGTTGTATTGTGTTACTCTGTTTTAGCTATGTAGGGGAAAATGTAGTAACTCGGCATGAATTGCCTTCCACTAGGAGGCCAGAGATTATCTTGTTTTCTTGTTACTGATAATAAACGCCCCGCGGCAGTTGGCACCTGGGTGCGATCGAAAGCGGCTGCCTGTTGTCTGGATCCCGGTCTACGCCCACAAAGGCGAAGATACAGCAGCCGCCTTGGCTGAATAGAAAGACCACTGCGTCCATGCTCTGCCCATGTGGGCTCCCCTGTGAAGCCGTCTATGAGCAAAAGCAAGTCAGGTTCCTCCCCAGCGGTCGTTCCAGGCCGGCAATCTCTGACAAAACACTGCTAAAGGCGTGCATACATTACTGCATGCTGCTACGCCCACTCTAGCGAAGGCCCGAGCTGCTGTCAACGTGCTCACGAACCGGCTGAACACGGCGTCAGGTCCGCAATCCTGGCTGCGCGCAATGAGTTGCTGGAGAGGGTCGCTGCCAGTCGCTTGGTCGCGAAGAAAAGACCCCTTCAAGTCGGCGACATGGAAGTGCTTAGTCTGCTCGCTTGTGAGCCGAGTGAGTCCGTAGGTCAGACGCGACATTTGCGTCGTTACCTCGTTCTGTCCTTCCCACTTCGCAACAATGGCGAGCAGCGATACCGCAAGCTGCGCTGCGCTGCGTGGGTTTCTTCGTAAGACCAAGTCCCCGACATTGAATTCCAGGTGACAGTGACTGTTACCACAGCGCGCCGTCTGCTTGATTCTTGCAGAATCGACATCTTGGGGCGATGAGTAAATGATATTACTGACGACCACCTCCCACGTGTGCGCACTCGCCACCGGCTTTATGAAAACTGGAGGCTTCCTGACTCTCGGCTTTGCTTTCTGGCAGGCCGGGCATCTGCGAATGTACCGAAAAACTTCCCGCCTGATCCCCGGCCAGGTCGCGGCGATACATAAATTATAACAAGTCTTGCTGCCACTGCTATGACAAGCCAGAGCGGAGTCTTGGGAATACCCGATAAACCTCTTTCGGTATCTTCCTATAAATCAGGACCCTGAAGGGATGATTCATTACCTTTTTCTTCGTCAATCGTTGAAGATGTATCGAAGCAACAAGCCGTCTTCGTCGAGCAGATGTAAATCAAAGAGCTGATGAACTTGTCTGCCAGCGTTCCAGGTGTCAACTACAATTTCCGCAAGTTTTGCCAACACTCGCTGACAGAAACCCATCTGCTTTCTGGGCCTCAACAATCTTTCCGTGCTTACCACTTTACTCCAAGTCACGATATATACTCTGCTCCTCCGTGCAGCGTCCTAAAACTGCTACGATATCCTATCTGCACATCTGCGGTCTGCCTTGTTCACGCGCAGCCGGGTTTTAGGGTGTTCTCGGCTGGCGTAGGGGGCTAGGTACGCATCCAAGTCCTAGGGAATTGTGGGACAAATTTTCGATTAGTGTATCCCGAATAAACGACGTCAGGAAGCTCAACCGCGGTCGGGGCAAAGACTTGAGCCCGGCATTTCAACACCCGCGAAAGCGTCTAGGTCGTAGCCTTCATGGCGCGCATGAGCTCACCGATGTCTCCCTTGTCCGCCACCGGAGCGGGAGTCCCAGGATCCGACAGCATTCAGGAGCCCATGATTTCGTTCGCTGGAACACGTCCGGTGGCGTCCGACACTCACTGAGCCTCGCTCTTAAACGAAGCGTCCCTATTTGCGACCACGCTTGACTCTCGTATCGACTGGTAACGCTGGCTTTCACGATAACGAGCGTTCAGCGAGTTCGGTGCGCCGTTTCCCCAAATGGTAAAGACACGCGTCGTGTGCGACCTCCAAGGGACGACCAAAAGCGAGAGCCGGCTGATCGGGCCCCACGGTGGGCGCCAGATAATCTGGGTCTCCAATTGCGCAAAGCCCGATCAGGCACCGCCTCGACGCGCTGCGTAGGAGATCACACAACGCTGATGCGAAGGGATTTATTATGGAGTTTTAGCCAATCGTTTTTGGAGCAGACGGTTCCGAAATAATGAATGGTGCAGCTGGGTCGTTCCGTGAAACCGTGCGTGAAATTTGACGTATATCAGCGAATCGTAAAACTGGCGCTATCTTGTAAACGATGCTGATGATTGCGTTTGAGCGGTAGCGCCATCTTCTAGTAAACATGTGAAACCTTCTGCAGCGTGCAAGTTCGTGGCGGCTCGTGTTTCCGGAGTACGACTGATGTAAACCAGAAGGCCGACGTAACATTTACCGGTCGGAATTTCAGGACTCGCGAAGCTAGATGGAGTAAAAAATGTTTAAACGACCGCAAAGGTAGGTGGTGTGCTCCGTCATCTTGAACTTGAACGATCGCTCACGTTGTGTGCCGGCGAGCCAAATCATTTCGTCTGCTCGCTGTCGCCACGGCAGCTAGTCGAAAATGTACTAGCATGTGTAGTTTACAGCATTCAGGATCGCTTACGATTGTGAGCAGTCCTCGAAATGACTTGGTTCAACCTCACAAATGAAGCAGAATCAGGATGGCAAATCGCCTCCCGCTATACTAGGCCTAACGCTAGGCTGGGTTCGTCGCCGAACCAACTACCATTTTTTTACCCGAGTCGTAAACGGTGCTCGCTGCGTTTCGGTGACGACTCTAGCGGCCGGAGTGGGAGAAATGAACGAGAAGAACTTCCTGAAACCCCCAACGACTCGCGCGCGAATGCGCGCTGACGTCGGCGCTACGTTCGAGGACGAACCGTTTGCGGGGAAACGATTTGCTAAACTCCTTTTGTCTCACCGTTGATCGAGCTGGAGTTAGCGCCTTCCCAAGCAGCACATATTAAGGCTAATCATTGGCCAATGGCTGGCAATGGTCCTCTGGTCAGTGACCAGACAGTGGCCAGCCAATGGCCATGATTAGCCTTTCACTGGCGATTGGCCACTGGCCACTGGCCTTCAGCCACCGGCAAAACATTGGCCGATGGATGGCCACTCTGTAGCTATTGGTCAAAAGACAATCAACAGCCATTGCTTGGCCAAAATCTATGCTGCTTGGGTTGTCCTTCGTCGTTTCTGTTGCTGACCATCCTCTGGCTATCCGCCCAGGTCTGCCCCGTCCCATCCTCCTCTTCTTCTCCCAAGGCACCCGCGGGCCCATATACGGCCCCCTTCCTGGCTGCGATCCCCACAACGTAAAGATAGCCTGCTCGACCTAGCAGTCTTCCCGCGTTGCAGAAAAAAATTACCTGCAGAACTCCAATAGCCGTGAATGCCGGAATCTTCATAATGCCCCGTAGATGCCTCAGTGAAGCTTTCGGGAATCATATTGTCTCTCTCACTTTTATAGGTCAAAAGAATGACTCAAGCGCAATTGTCAGTAAACAATGCCAATCAGAAAGTCAATGTCAAGCAACAATATGATTGTTTAAAGGCTATAGATTGTGTTAGCTTAAATCCGAGCATAGCCAAAGTTAGGAACCGATGAGGACAATCGAGCAGCGCCAAAAGCGCAACTTCACTGCCCTTGTCGTCTTTCTGCGCGTATAGCACCACCGATTAAACCAATCAAGGGCTGTGTAAACACCTTGACATTGCAAGTTTAGTTTCGCGTTTGTGCTTGAGTATCTTTTAAGCTTTGATTTCACTCTGTCTTAGGGTGAAATGTCTTTCTTTTAATGTCACAAATTTCCAGGGTTCAAAAATAATACATTTACCTACTGCGGAGAGCGTTTCAAAATTTCTTTGTGTCGAGGTGATAAGCATGGCGATCTTCCAACGCCTTTCATACTCTCGAGCTCCTCTCTCTCAGTGCGCGTAAGCCGCCTCGGTGGCTCCGAGGTGAGAGCGCCGGCCTACGGATCCCCATGCGACGAGTGTGGCGGGTTCGAATCCCGGCCGAGGTGCCCGCAATCTGACGGAGGCTTATTGCGGAGAAGGCGCTGAGTAATCGAGCTTTCGGTTGCATGTCAATAGATCCCCAGGTGGTCCAAATGAATCCTCAGTCCTCCGCTGGGGCGTGCCAGATGCCCGTCGTTGGTTTGGCACGTAAAACTCGCCAAATTTGACTTTGATTTGATTTGTCCCTCAGTGCGCACAGGTAGTCAAGCTCCTCCTCGTCACCCTCTCCCCTCCTCGCCTACTATTCTGGTGACATAACCTACCCAGTTAACCAATGAGCGTCGAGCAGCTTACTCCTCCTGTCCCACCCGTCAACCATTCTGTGTCGAGCCCCGCAGCACCGCTTTTATCTGGGATTCACGAAGTGCCGAACACTTAGCCAAAGGAGGTTTCACGTTAATATAACGTTGGCCACTTCAGAAGATTTCTGCCACCCAGCGTCAAAATCGTGATTCTAGAAACAGACCCTTTCGCTTATGAAGCGAAAAGTGCGCAGCAAAAATTCCCGCGAATTAACCTTAGAAATTTACACCAAAGAAAGTGGATGAAACACATGCAGTTTGAGATAGCGAATATTACGTTTTTATCACCAAAAATGTTGATGCCATGTCAATTATTTTTTGCATGAAACGTTTTTTGCGAACGCAATAATTTCTTCCTGTCGGCATGACCCGATTTGCATCACTCATAATGACACATATCTACTGAACAAAATGAAAAAGAATACTTGCGCATACAAACACATGCGTGTCAAATATTGAACCTCCTTAGCACGCAATGGTGTAATCGAGCTATTTTCTCACCCATGTATATCAGTGTGTTAATTTAAGCGCTCACTGTAGCTTTCTTTAAAGTGACCAGACTTGTACACGCTACTAAAAGTCAGTAATTACATTTATAATTTCCTTCCATAAAGTAAGTAACCGTTACCACAAAAGTAATCCGTTACTTTCTCGGCGTTACATTCTACATTACCGTCCTAAGGCAAAGACAAAAAAGCATTAAGTGTTGTAGAAACAGTTATTGTCACCAATCCCGTCACACCTTTTGTGACTTGGTTTGAGGAACAGGGCTCTCCGAAAGACTCGTCGGGAATCTTGCCTCTTTTCTAAGTGAATATGTCTGCCGCCGCGCTGGAACACTCTTGCAATCGAAGCAACTCACAACTCCTGACGCACTGCATTCCATGCTTCTTGAGAAAAATGGAACAACTCTCTGCCCTGGTGAAAGCGCTAAGCTTCGTTGTAATACGAGATAATTAAAGCGCAAATGAAATCAACGTGTATGAATTTTTTTGTGAAACTTTTTACGCAGGCGAATATTTATAACCACAAACATTTTTATTTCACCTAACGGGGAATGTGGGTGTGTGTGTGTTTTATTATTTGGTAGGGGTCAGTTTCACTGGTATCAAACGCCAACCGGCGTGCGAAACAGGTAAGGGTCAGTTTACCGAAAACACAACCGTCAACTGGCGTTCTTCAGATCCCTAAAACCTTTCTTTACGTCACCTAAAACCGCAATTCAAAACTTTATTTCTTTTCCTTTTTTCCGTGGCTGCGTTGTCTGCAAATTGTAACTCGTCGACATGCTTGCTTGAAGTATAGTGACAATACTAAAAAGAGACCATGATAAACCAAATGTCCCTTAACGAGAAAAAAAAGTTGCGACATAAATCTCAAGAAAACTATCGGACGCTTTGGCGTTCCTCAGAGCACCATTAAAAGCTCACTTGCTTATGCGTAAAAAAATAGCAGTGCATGCGCAGAAAAAAAAACATGAACACAAATATAGTAGGAATGCGCCACACGGTAGCTTGAAATTCCGACGAAACATGTGAACGATCGTACTGGCGTAGCTTGATTGCCCCACGAGCACAATCCCCGCGCGCTTACACCACGCATTGTTCTATGTCTTAACCTAATATATTTATGGTCTACAAATGACATCGATTACGTTACACACGCCTCGCTGTGCACAGTTACTGCTTCTTAATTAAAAGCAGAATGCTCCGCCGTCAGCAGTGGGGGCCTCCACCTGACTCTGGGGATTCGCGTCAGGGGCTTCCAAACTGGCCTTCCGAAGGCGGGGCAAAAGGAGTGGTGTCGGTCGTGGAGCATTCGACACGCGGCTTTTGACATTGGGTGCTTTGGTGCACCTCCCGATCGTACATAGGGAATCGACTTTCAGTCATGACGGTCTCCTTCGGGTAACCGGCACTCCACTGTGATAGGTGTTTGTGTGGCTCTTTGCTGGATAAAATAGAGTACGCGGCCAAGTATAAAAAGTAGGAAAAATTTTTTGAGGCGTTTTAAATTAGGGCAAAGAGGATCTTGGTGGCATCAGTGCGTCGTCACTCGTTTCATCAAATGAGGAATTTAGATTCATTTGGTGTGAGGTATATTAAAGTGTGCATATATAGGTTCATGTATTCCAGATAAACTTCAGTTGCCAGTAGCACTCCAGTATTGCTACTCCTACTTCTTCGATGCTTGATTTGTTTCCGCTTTTAAATGTAGGTTTTTTGCGCCTGACGTCACTTCTAGTTAGACTCGACATCAAGACCAACATTGTCGTCTGCTATAAGTGCCCTGACGCCATGTTGGAGTCATTCGGCGTCTAATTGGGTCAACCAGCAGTGCCGTAAAGTCATGGAGCCGTGTTTGGATAACCAAATTTCAGAATCTCTTCTTGTCCTAATTTATTGAAAAGGTTGCTCATCTCATACGAAGTGCAGTCCACAAACCTCTAGTAGGGTTACAAGAGCCTTTCTGTCGGGAACATAAAGTTAATATAATAATTTAGAGCGAAAGCCCCATGCATATGCGTCGCAACGGAACGGCGAGGCATCGACGCGGATATCGGCTGTTCCAGTTGGCGGTCCCGTTTAGCCCTATATGGCTGGCGACGCCTTGAAATGCACGAAGAAGCAGCAAAACATTGCCTGTAAGGTTTGTACCTTCTTCATTTCTTTCTGACTTTGCAAAAACAAAAAACTGAATTGCGCGTTGACAAAACATATATAAAGTTGACAAGCGCTCGTACAACTTCAACTTGTTGCGGCAAAACGAAACCCTCCTAAACCAAGCTATTCCAACATACTTCTGATATTAAGCCAATTGTATTGTCAACTAACATTAACCATTATATACCACTGTGTTCTTGCAATGTCGATGAGCCAATGGTGCAAACAGGCCCATATTGACCATTACAAGCTTATGTTTGTCAAACGTTGGCAAGCCAATGGTACAGACAAGCCAACATTGACGGTATTTTGTCCAGTATTGATCCAATATTCGCAAGCCATTGGAACTGTCAGGCCAATATTGCTCATTTTTACAACTGTTCATCCAATAATCCCAAGCCAATGGAACTGACAATCGAAGATGACGTATTTTATGCCAGTGTTCATCCAATATTTGCAAGCCAATGAAACTAACAGCGGCATATTTCCTATTTGATGCCAGTGTTCATCCAGTACTCGCAAGCCAATTGAAGATCGTCGGAATGCTTTGCCTCGACAACTTAATCTGACACGGTGCTTCCGATTTTGTAGCAGGGACATTGTTGGTTGCCTTGAGCAAGCCATGCTGCACAGGGTTTTGGTTGGGACGTTTTCGGCCAGTGTATCACTGCCGTGTCATCTTGTCGTCACTGCACTGCGCTCAGTGCCACGTATGAGTGCTTGATAGGCTTGTTATTAGTCGACCGAAGGAGTGGCCAGCGGCATCAAGCGTCAAGTGCAGTGCTGTACGAAAAGCGCGGGTGGCGGGAGCGGTTTATCGCAGACGGGCGGATTGGTTTACCTCGGCAACTTACTCTGACACGGTGCTTCTGATTTTGTAGGTAAACGTTGCTTTCGTTGGCTCCTGACCGCGTGTTTGACTGCTCGCCTTCCGCTTGTCTGCGATCGTGCTGCTTCGTGTTGCTTCCTGTTTTAACGCCTTTTCAAAATGAGTAACAGCATCTCATGCCAAAAACCGGAGGTATCTGAAGAGTTCTTTCTTAAATGCTCAGAGAGTGAGCAACGCTATCACACTTAAAAGTGATCTGGAGTTACAAAAAAATATCTTAAGTCAAATGCTACAAGAGAGTCTCGATTACTGGATATGCTACACATGCAGATTGCACGCTCAACATCCGTCTACTTTAGAGTCTCAGTCTGCACGGGAGGGTCCTCTGACCTCGTACGTCCAGACAGCTAAATGATTGATGCCTCCAGCTGCAATTGTCGTTGGTTAAAACGACAGACAAATCACCGAACAGTTATTGTAAAAACATGTTGGCGGCTTCACGAATGCAAAGCTAGACACTGCTGAACCTGAAGGCAACGGTGCATGGTATGGAACACTCCCGTCAGCATATGTTGGAAAATTACGACGATGTGTTGAAACGTGTTTGTTAACAACACGAGGAAATAAAGACTTTCAAAAAAGTGTCACATACTTAGAGAAATCAGGCGCCGGGGCATAAAACGATCAACTAAAGCAAAACGTTCATCATCTGAACGGAAGAACCGCAAACAGAACTTAGAAATACACGGGATCCCCACGAGTGAAAATTCGTGGGAATCCCGTGTATTTATGATCATACGTGCTTTTGAACTAATAAATAATCTTCAACAGAAAAGCAATTCGAGATATATGCCATGCAGCATGCGATAGTCATACCAAGCCATTATTTGATAAATTTAATATAGTACAAATTCCCAATCAATATAGTTATAAACTTACACTTTACTACAAAAGGTCTTTAAGATAGAATGAAAATATGTATTTATCAATTTTCCAACTTGAACATATACAAACAATTTATCAGATTCGTAATGCTGACTATATGAATAGTGCTACATTCAAGAATCAACTATGGGAATCAGATGTTAAAATACACACTCCCCATCTTCTGAATCGTTTTTATGAACTCTGTATGAGCATCTTCAATATGTCCGCCAAACGAACATGTTGACTTTTGCTCTAATGGTTACTCCCATTAATGCTTTAAAAGCTCAGTATAACAAACGTGCGCTTTTTGCGCGTGTCGTTATTTTTCACTAACTTTTACTTATTCTCTTTTCTCCTCTTCTGTTTGCATTCTTTGTTAGCATATAAATGATGTCTTTCTCGTGCTGTTTTAGGAATATGTCGAATGCTAGTGCCTTTATGATTATGCTTGTTTTTCCCTTTCCTGCTACGGGGGCAGAGGCTAGTCAAGCAGCGTTTGAGTTGCTTTTTTCTCTGACTCTCTTTTCCGGATTCAGGGATCAATAAAAAGTTGAATTAGAATTTGAGAGAGTGACATGCTACGATTGCCCGTTTTATGCCAATGTACTTCCAAGATTGATTGTTCAGTGAATAAGTTGGGCCATCACTGAAGATTCAATATGGTGGCATAAGCAATATTGGGAACAGATTGTCTAAATTGGACCATCATTGGACCTTATTTCGCCAGTGTTCTTTCAATATTGGCCGAGCACACAGTGTGCTGCCTAGGTTGACAAGGGTTGATTTTTCTTTTTTTACGTTGTTTTGCGCACCCAAAATTCTAAGCGAGGCTTTCTCGAAGCTTCCATCCTCTTCAAAAGCGGAACTATAAAAGCGTCCTCCCCTTCTCCCTCACCCTTTACCTCTTCAATTACGCCTCCTCATTTTTTTTTAATAGTGATCTCTTTTTGCATGAATAGCTTTCCTCATTTTTGGGATCGTCTTGATTCCCGTCCCTCGTCGTCGTGTTGAAGACGATTACTGGTGTCCAAAGTATGTGTTTTCGGGCAAGACTGGCTGTAGTTTGGACAGTGTCGTACGCAGTTGCTCGCCGCAAGCTGGCTGTTCTTCGTTTCCTGGTCGATTGAATAGGCGAGACATTTTATTCGAGCAGACTGTTTTCTCGCAGCAGGGCCGATGTTCGAACCGCTTAGACAAGGGCTCGAAATAGAGTAAACATCTCGGGCAGCTACGCCATCACGCTAAAGGCGCAAACGACAGTCTGCTCTGCAACCGGCGAAGCGGAGAAAACGCTCACTCCGTTTCTCGGTAACTACGATCAAACGTTTACAAAACGTCATTCGATCAAGATGTATGTGTCCGTGGAGCAGAAGATAGTGAGAGTGCCAAAAGACTGATCTGACTCGCGAGTGATCGCAACGAATACAAATGCCGCGCCACGGCTGCGAGCGCATTAATTCCAGAATATCGATTGAAATTGCACATTTAGAAATCCATCTTAAGTCAGGTCTTCGGAACGGAATGCTTCAAGACAGGGACGAGAGTAGGAACGGAGAAAACACAATCCGCTAAGGATCCAACAGAAAGGAAATAAAGAAGGGCCCGATGTACTAGAAAATAAAGTTAAGTGATGTCGGATTCTTGGGCGAGGTGGTACTGTAACTTTAGAGAACACGAGTAGCGCTTCAATATGAAGGGACGAGAGTAGGAACGAGACAAAACAATGCGCTGATGATCCAACAAAGGGACATAAAAAAGGCCCGATGTACTACTACAAATAAAAGTTAAGTAATGCGGATTCTCAGAGCGAGTTTTGGTACTAAAAATGTCTGAACATGACAGCGCTTCAAGAACGAGGGACGAGAGCAGGAACGAGACGACATCAATGCGCTAAGGATCTAACGAAGGACATAGAAAAGGGCCCGATATGCTAGAAATAAAGTTAGTAATGCGAGTTCTTGAGCAAGTTGGTACTGAAACTTTGACGAACATGTTAGCGCTTCAAGATAGGGACGAGAGTAGGAACGAGACAACACAATGCGCTAAGGATTCAACGAAAGAACAAGAGAAAGGGCCCGATGTACTAGAAATAAAGTTGAGTAATGCGAATACTTGTGCGAGTTGGTATTGAAACTTTCAGAACATGATACCGCTTCCAAAAACAAAGGGACCAGAAACGGAGAACGAGACAACACGATGCGCCTAAGGATCCAACAAAGGACATAAAAGAGGCCTGATGTTGCACAAAGAAATAAAGTTGAAGTAATGCGGATACTTGTGCAAGTTGGTATTGGAACTTTGAGAACACCATACCGCTTCAAAACGGGGACGAAGGTAAGGAAGGAGACAACACAATGCGCTAAAGATCCAACAGAAAAGGACATAAAAGGGGCCCGATGTGCCTAGAAATAAACTTGAGTAATGCGGATTCTTGGGCGAGTTGGTACTGACACTTTGGAGAGACATGATAGCGCTTCAAGATAGGGACGAGAGTAGGAGACGGAAACACAATGCGCTGAGGATTCAACGAAGAACATAAAAAGGGCCCAATGGACGAGAAATAAAGTTAAGTAATGCGCATTCTTGGGCAAGTTGGTATGGAAACTTTGAGAACATGATAGCGCTTCAAGACAGGGACAAGAGTAGGAACGGGAAAACACAATGCGCTAAGGATCCAACGAAGGACATAAAACAGGGCCCGATGAACTAGAAATAAAGTTAAGTAATGCGCATTATTGGGCGAAGTTGGTACTAGTAACTTTGAGAACATGATAGCGCTTCAAGATGGGGCCGAGTAGGAACGAGACAACACAATACGCTAGAGGATCAACGAGACCATAAAAAGAGGCCCGACGTACTAGAAATGAAGCTGAGTAATGCGGATTCTTGGGCGAGTTGGTACTGAAACTTTGAGAACATGTTAGCGCTTCAAGATAGGGACGAGAGCAGGAACGAGACGACACAATTCGCTAAGGATTCAACGAAGATCATAGAAAAGGGCCCGATGTACTAGAAATAAAGTTAAGTAATGCGGATACTTGTGCGAGTTGGTATGGAAACTTTGAGAACATGATGCAGCTTCAAAACAGGGACGAGAGGAGGAACGAGACAACTCAATTCGCTAAGGATCCAACGAAGGACATAAAAAGGGCCCGATGTACTAGAAATAAAGTTAGAGTAATGCGGATTCTTGGGCGAGTTGGTATGGAAACTTTGAGAACATGATGGCGCTTCAAGACAGGGACAAGAGTAGGAACGGGAAAACACAATGCGCTAAGGATCCAACGAAGGACATAAAAAAGGGCCCGATGAACTAGAAATAAAGTTAAGTAATGCGCATTCTTGGGCGAGTTGGTACTGTAACTTTGAGAACATGATAGCGCTTCAAGATGGGGCCGAGAGTAGGAACGAGACAACACAATACGCTAAGGATCCAACGAAGACCATAAAAGGGCCCGACGTACTAGAAATGAAGCTGAGTAATGCGGATTCTTGGGCGAGTTGGTACTGAAACTTTGAGAACATGTTAGCGCTTCAAGATAGGGACGAGAGTAGGAACGAGACGACACAATTCGCTAAGGATTCAACGAAGAACATAGAAAAGGGCCCGATGTACTTAGAAATAAAGTTAAGTAATGCGGATACTTGTGCGAGTTGGTATGGAAACTTTGAAGAACATGATACCGCTTCAAAACAGGGACGAGAGGAGGAACGAGACAACTCAATTCGCTAAGGATCCAACGAAGGACATAAAAAGGGCCCGATGTACTAGAAATAAAGTTGAGTAATGCGGATTCTTGGGCGAGTTGGTATGGAAACTTTGAGAACATGATAGCGCTTCAAGACAGGGACAAGAGTAGGAACGGGAAAACACACATGCGCTAAGGATCCAACGAAGGACATAAAAAAGGGCCCGATGAACTAGAAATAAAGTTAAGTAATGCGCATTCTTGGGCGAGTTGGTACTGTAACTTTGAGAACATGATAGCGCTTCAAGATGGGGCCGAGAGTAGGAACGAGACAACACAATACGCTAAGGATCCAACGAAGACCATAAAAAGGGCCCGACGTACTAGAAATGAAGCTGAGTAATGCGGATTCTTGGGCGAGTTGGTACTGAAACTTTGAGAACATGTTAGCGCTTCAAGATGGGGCCGAGAGTAGGAACGAGACGACACAATTCGCTAAGGATTCAACGAAGAACATAGAAAAGGGCCCGATGTACTAGAAATAAAGTTAAGTAATGCGGATACTTGTGCGAGTTGGTATGGAAACTTTGAGAACATGATACCGCTTCAAAACAGGGACGAGAGGAGGAACGAGACAACTCAATTCGCTAAGGATCCAACGAAGGACATAAAAGGGCCCGATGTACAAGAAATAAAGTTGAGTAATGCGGATTCTTGGGCGAGTTGGTATGCGGAAACATTGAGAACATGATAGCGCTTCAGGACAGGGACAAGAGTAGGGACGGGAAAACACAATGCGCTAAGGATCCAACGAAGGACATAAAACAGGGCCCGATGAACTAGAAATAAAGTTAAGTAATGCGCATTCTTGGGTGAGTTGGTACTGTAACTTTGAGAACATGATAGCGCTTCAAGATGGGGCCGAGAGTAGGAACGAGACAACACAATACGCTAAGGATCCAACGAAGACCATAAAAAAGGGCCCGACGTACTAGAAATGAAGCTGAGTAATGCGGATTCTTGGGCGAGTTGGTACTGAAACTTTGAGAACATGTTAGCGCTTCAAGATGGGGCCGAGAGTAGGAACGAGACTGACACAATTCGCTAAGGATTCAACGAAGAACATAGAAAAGGGCCCGATGTACTAGAAATAAAGTTAAGTAATGCGGATACTTGTGCGAGTTGGTATGGAAACTTTGAGAACATGATACCGCTTCAAAACAGGGACGAGAGGAGGAACGAGACAACTCAATTCGCTAAGGATCCAACGAAGGACATAAAAGGGCCCGATGTACTAGAAGTAAAGTTGAGTAATGCGGATTCTTGGGCGAGTTGGTATGGAAACATTGAGAACAATGATAGCGCTTCAAGACAGGGACAAGAGTATGGAACGGGAAAACACAATGCGCTAAGGGTCCAACGAAGGACATAAAAAAGGGCCCGATGAACTAGAAATAAAGTTAAGTAATGCGCATTCTTGGGCGAGTTGGTACTGTAACTTTGAGAACATGATAGCGCTTCAAGATGGGGCCGAGAGTAGGAACGAGACAACACAATACGCTAAGGATCCAACGAAGGCCATAAAAAAGGGCCCGACGTACTAGAAATGAAGCTGAGTAATGCGGATTCTTGGGCGAGTTGGTACTGAAACTTTGAGAACATGTTAGCGCTTCAAGATGGGGCCGAGAGTAGGAACGAGACGACACAATTCGCTAAGGATTCAACGAAGAACATAGAAAAGGGCCCGATGTACTAGAAATAAAGTTAAGTAATGCGGATACTTGTGCGAGTTGGTATGGAAACTTTGAGAACATGATACCGCTTCAAAACAGGGACGAGAGGAGGAACGAGACAACTCAATTCACTGAGATCCAACGAAAAGGACATAAAAAGGGCCCGATGTACTAGAAATAAAGTTGAGTAATGCGGATTCTTGGGCGAGTTGGTATGGAAACATTGAGAACATGATAGCGCTTGGCAAGACAGGGACCCAAGAGTAGGAACGGGAAAACACAATGCGCTAAGAGGATCCAACGAAGGACGCAAAAAAGGGCCCGATGAACTAGAGAAATAAAGTTAAGTAATGCGCATTCTTGGGCGAGTCAACACTGTAACTTTGAGAACATGATAGCGCTTCAAGATGGGAGCCGAGAGTAGGAACGAGACAACACAATACGCTAAGGATCCAACGAAGGGCCATAAAAAAGGGTCCGACCGTACTAAAAATGAAGCTAGCGATAATGCGGATTCTTGGGCGAGTTGGTACTCGAAGCTTTGAGAACATGTTAGCGCTTTCCAAGATGGGGCCGAGAGTAGGAACGAGACGACACAATTCGCTAAGGATTCAATGAAGAACATAGAAAAGGGTCCGATGTACTAGGAAATAAAAAGTTAAGTGATGCGGATACTTGTGCGGAGAGTTGGTATGGAAACTTTGAAGGTCACGAGTTACCGCTTCAAAAACAGGAGACGAGAGGAGGAACGAGACAACTCAATTCGCTAAGGATCCAACGAAGGACATAAAAAGGGCCCGATGTACTAGAAATAAAGTTGAGTAATGCGGATTCTTGGGCGAGTTGGTATTGAAACATTGAGAACATGATAGCGCTTCAAGACAGGGACAAGAGTAGGAACGGGAAAACACAATGCGCTAAGGATCCAACGAAGGACATAAAAAAGGGCCCGATGAACTAGAAATAAAGTTAAGTAATGCGCATTCTTGGGCGAGTTGGTACTGTAACTTTGAGAACATGATAGCGCTTCAAGATGGGGCCGAGAGTAGGAACGAGACAACACAATACGCTAAGGATCCAACGAAGACCATAAAAAAGGGCCCGACGTACTAGAAATGAAGCTGAGTAATGCGGATTCTTGGGCGAGTTGGTACTGAAACTTTGAGAACATGTTAGCGCTTCAAGATAGGGACGAGAGTAGGAACGAGACGACACAATTCGCTAAGGATTCAACGAAGAACATAGAAAAGGGCCCGATGTACTAGAAATAAAGTTAAGTAATGTGGATACTTGTGCGAGTTGGTATGGAAACTTTGAGAACATGATACCGCTTCAAAACAGGGACGAGAGGAGGAACGAGACAACTCAATTCGCTAAGGATCCAACGAAGGACATAAAAAGGGCCCGATGTACTAGAAATAAAGTTGAGTAATGCGGATTCTTGGGCGAGTTGGTATGGAAACATTGAGAACATGATAGCGCTTCAAGACAGGGACAGAGAGTAGGAACGGGAAAACACAATGCGCTAAGGATCCAACGAAGGACATAAAACGGGGCCCGATGAACTAGAAATAAAGTTAAGTAATGCGCATTCTTGGGTGAGTTGGTACTGTAACTTTGAGAACATGATAGCGCTTCAAGATGGGGCCGAGATAGAACGAGACAACACAATACGCTAAGGATCCAACGAAGACCATAAAAAAGGGCCCGACGTACTAGAAATGAAGCTGAGTAATGCGGATTCTTGGGCGAGTTGGTACTGAAACTTTGAGAACATGTTAGCGCTTCAAGATGGGGACGAGAGTAGGAACGAGACGACACAATTCGCTAAGGATTCAATGAAGAACATAGAAAAGGGTCCGATGTACTAGAAATAAAGTTAAGTAATGCGGATACTTGTGCGAGTTGGTATGGAAACTTTGAGAACATGATACCGCTTCAAAACAGGGACGAGAGGAGGAACGAGACAACTCAATTCGCTAAGGATCCAACGAAGGACATAAAAAGGGCCCGATGTACTAGAAATAAAGTTGAGTAATGCGGATTCTTGGGCGAGTTGGTATGGAAACTTTGAGAACATGATGGCGCTTCAAGACAGGGACCAGAGTAGGAACGGAAAAACACAATGCGCTAAGGATCCAACGAAGGACATAAAAAAGGGCCCGATGAACTAGAAATAAAGTTAAGTAATGCGCATTCTTGGGCGAGTTGGTACTGTAACTTTGAGAACATGATAGCGCTTCAAGATGGGGCCGAGAGTAGGAACGAGACAACACAATACGCTAAGGATCCAACGAAGACCATAAAAAAGGGCCCGACGTACTAGAAATGAAGCTGAGTAATGCGGATTCTTGGGCGAGTTGGTACTGAAACTTTGAGAACATGTTAGCGCTTCAAGATGGGGCCGAGAGTAGAACGAGACGACACAATTCGCTAAGGATTCAACGAAGAACATAGAAAAGGGCCCGATGTACTAGAAATAAAGTTAAGTAATGCGGATACTTGTGCGAGTTGGTATGGAAACTTTGAGAACATGATACCGCTTCAAAACAGGGACGAAAGGAGCAACGAGACAACTCAATTCGCTAAGGATCCAACGAAGGACATAAAAAGGGCCCGATGTACGAGAAATAAGTTGAGTAATGCGGATTCTTGGGCGAGTTGGTATGGAAACATTGAGAACATGATAGCGCTTCAAGACAGGGACAAGAGTAGGAACGGGAAAACACAATGCGCTAAGGATCCAACGAAGGACATAAAACAGGGCCCGATGAACTAGAAATAAAGTTAAGTAATGCGCATTCTTGGGTGAAGTTGGTACTGTAACTTTGAGAACATGATAGCGCTTCAAGATCGGGGCCGAGAGTAGGAACGAGACAACACAATACGCTAAGGATCCAACGAAGACCATAAAAAAGGGCCCGACGTACTAGAAATGAAGCCGAGGTAATGCGGATTCTTGGGCGAAGGTTGGTGCCCTGAAACTTTGAGAACATGTTAGCGCTTCAAGACGGGGCCGAGAGTAGGAGCGAGGCGACACAATTCGCTAAGGATTCAACGAAGAACATGAAAAAGGGCCCGATGTACTAGAAAATAAAGTTAAGTAATGCGGATACTTGGCGCGAGTTGGTATGGAAACTTTGAGAACATGATACCGCTTCAAAACAGGGACGAGTAGGATGAACGAGACAACTCAATTCGCTAAGGATCCACCGAAGGACATAAAAAGGGCCCGATGTGCTAGAAAAAAAGTCGAGTAATGCGGATTCTTGGGCGAGTTGGTATGGAAACTTTGAAGAACAAGATAGCGCTTCAAGACAGGGACAAGAGTAGGAACGGGAAAACACAATGCGCTAAGGATCCAACCCAGAAGGACGCAAAAAAGGGCCCGATGAACTAGAAATAAGAGATTACGTAATGCGCATTCTTGGGCGAGTTGGTACCGTACCTTTGAGAATTGCATGATAAGCGCTTCAAGATGGGGCCGAGAGTAGGAACGAGACAACACAATGCGCTAAGGATCCAACGAAGACCATAAAAAAAGGGCCCGACGTACTAGAAATGAAGCTGAGTAGTGCGGATTCTTGGGCGAGTTGGTACTGAAACTTTGAGAACATGTTAGCGCTTCAAGATGGGGCCGAGAGTAGGAACGAGACGACACAATTCGCTAAGAGATTCAACGAAGAACATAGAAAAGGGCCCGATGTACTAGAAATAAAGTTAAGTAATGCGGATACTTGTGCGAGTTGGTATGGAAACTTTGAGAACATGATACCGCTTCAAAACAGGGACGAGAGGAGAACGAGACAACTCAATTCGCTAAGGATCCAACGAAGGACATAAAAAGGGCCCGATGTACAGAAATAAAGTTGAGTAATGCGGATTCTTGGGCGAGTTGGTATGGAAACATTGAGAACATGATTAGCGCTTCAAGACAGGGACAAGAGTAGGAACGGGAAAACACAATGCGCTAAGGATCCAACGAAGGACATAAAACAGGGGCCCGATGAACTAGAAATAAAGTTAAGTAATGCGCATTCTTGGGCGAGTTGGTACTGCAACTTTGAGAACATGATACGCTAAGGATCCAACGAAGACCATAAAAAGGGCCCGACGTACTAGAAATGAAGCTGAGTAATGCGGATTCTTGGGCGAGTTGGTACTGAAACTTTGAGAACATGTTAGCGCTTCCAAGATGGGGCCGAGAGTAGGAACAGAGACGACACAATTCGCTAAGGATTCAACGAAGAGCATAGAAAGGGGCCCGATGTACCCCAGAAATAAAGTTAAGTAATGCGGATACTTGTGCGAGTTGGTATGGAAACTTTGGGAAACATGATGCCGCTTCAAAACAGGGACTGAGAGGAGGAACGAGACAACTCAATTCGCTAAGGATCCACCGAAAGGACATAAAAGGAGCCCGATGTACTAGAAATAAGAAGGATCGGAAGTAATGCGGATTCTTGGGCAGGGATTTCTGGTATGGAAACTTTGAGAACAAGATGGCGCTTCAAGACAGGGACAAGAGTAGGAACGGGAAAACACAATGCGCTAAGGGTCCAACGAAGGACATAAAAAAGGGCCCGATGAACTAGAAATAAAAGTTAAGTAATGCGTACATTCTTGGGCGAGTTGGTACTGTAACTTTGAGAACATGATAGCGCTTCAAGATGGGGCCGAGAGTAGGAACGAGACAACACAATACGCTAAGGATCCAACGAAGGCCATAAAAGAGGGCCCGACGCGTACTAGAAATGAAGCTGAGTAATGCGGATTCTTGGCCGAGTTGGTACTGAAACTTTGAGAACATGTTAGCGCTTCAAGATGGGGCCGAGAGTAGGAACGAGACGACACAATTCGCTAAGGATTCAACGAAGAACATAGAAAAGGGCCCGATGTACTAGAAGTAAGTTAAGTAATGCGGATACTTGTGCGAGTTGAGTATGGAAACTTTGAGAACATGATACCGCTTCCAAAACAGGGACGAGAGGATGCAACGAGACAACTCAATTCGCTAAGGATCCAACCCGAAGGACATAAAAAGGGCCCGATGTACTAGAAATAAAGTTGAAGTAATGCGGATTCTTGGGCGAGTTGGTATGGAAACGACACATTGAACATGATAGCGCTTCAAGACAGGGCCAAGAGTAGGAACGGGAAAACGCAATGCGCTAAGGATCCAACGAAGGACATAAAAAAGGGCCCGATGAACTAGAAATAAAGTTAAGTAATGCGCATTCTTGGGCGAGTTGGTACTGCAACTTTGAGAACATGATAGCGCTCCAAGATAGGTGCCGAGCGTAGCAACAGAGACAACACAATGCGCTAAGGATCCAACGAAGGCCATAAAAGAGGGCCCGACGTACTAGAAATGAAGCTGAGTAATGCGGATTCTTGGGCGAGTTGGTACTGAAACTTTGAGAACATGTTAGCGCTTCAAGATGGGGCCGAGAGAAGGAACGAGACGACACAATGCGCTAAGGGTTCAACGAAGAACATAGAGAAAGGGCCCGATGTACTAGACCAAGTTAAAGATGAGTAATGCCGGATACTTGTGCGAGTTGGTATGGAAACTTTGAGAACATGGTACCGCTCCAAAACGAGGGACGTGAGGAGGAACGAGACAACACAATGCGCCCCTAAGGATCCAACGAACGACATAAAAAGGGCCCGATGTACTAGAAATAAAGTTCGGTAATGCGGATTCTTGGGCGAGTTGGTACTGAAGCTTTGAGAACATGATAGCGCTTCAAGACAGGGACAAGAGTAGGAACAGGGAAAGCACAATGCGCTAAGGATCCAGCTTGAAGGACGCAAACAGGGCCCCGATGAACTAGAAATAAAGTTAAGTAATGCACGCATTCTTGGGCGAGGTTGGTACTGCAACTTTGAGAACGTGAAATAGCGCTTCAAGATGGGTTGGCCGAGAGTAGCAACGAGGGCAACACAACGCGCTAAGGATCCAACGAAGACCATAAAAAAGGGCCCGACGTACTAGAAATGAAGCTGAGTAATGCGGATTCTTGGGCGAGTTGGTACTGACACTTTGAGAACATGATAGCGCTTCAAGACAGGGACGAGAGTAGGAACGAGACTTGACACAATGCGCTAAGGAGATTCAACGAAGAACATAGAGAAGGGCCCGACGTACTAGAAATAAAGTTGAGTAATGCGGATACTTCTGCGAGTTGGTATGGGAAACTTTGAGAACATGATACCGCTTCAAAACAGGGACGAGAGGAGGAGGAACGAGACAACTCAATGCGCTAAGCATCCAACGAAGGACATAAAAAGGGCCCGATGTACTGAGAGGCAAAGTTGGAAGGTAATGCGGACTGGCGGGCGAGGTGGTGCTGGAAATTCTGAGGCACATGATGGCGCTTCAGGACAGGGACAAAGAGTATGGAAGCGGGAAGAAACACAATGCGCTTCAGGGTCCAACGAAGGACATAAAAAAGGGCCCGATGAGCTAGAAATAAAGTTAAGTAATGCGCATTCTTGGGCGAGTTGGTACTGTAACTTTGAGAACATGATAGCGCTTCAAGAAGGGGCCGAGAGTAGGAACGAGGCAACACAATACGCTAAAGCATCCAACGAAGGCCATAAAAAAGGGTCCGACGTACTAGAAATGAAGCTGAGTAATGCGGATTCTTGGGCGAGTTGGCTACTGAAACTTTGAGACCATGTTAGCGCTTCAAGATAGGGACGAGAGAAGGAACGAAACAACACAATGCGCTAAGGGTTCAACGAAGAACATAGAAAAGGGCCCGGAGTACTAGAAATAAAGTTGAGTAATGCGGACTATTGGGCGAAGATGCGTTACTGAAATTTTGAGAACATGATAGCGCTTCCAAACAGGGACGAGAGTAGGAACGATACAACACAACGCGCCAAGGATCCAACGAAGGACATAAAAAGGGCCCGATGTACTAGAAATAAAGTTGAGTAATGCGGATACTTGTGCGAGTTGGTACTGAAGCTTTGAGAACATTTTGATAGCGCTTCAAGACCGGGACGAGAGTCGGAACAGGGAACAACACAATGCGCTAAGGATCCAACGAAGGACGATAAAAAGGGCCCGATGTACTAGAAATAAAGTTGAGTAATGCGGACTCATTGGGCGAAATGGTACTGAAATTTTGGATGAACATGATAGCGCTTCAAGACAGGGACATCAGTAGGAACGGGAAACACACAATGCACTAAGGATCCAACGAAGGACATACAAAAGGGCCCAATGAACTAGAAATAAAGTTAAGTAATGCGTGCATTCTTGGGCGAGTTGGTACTGAGGCTTTGACGAACATAAGTTAGCGCTTCAAGATAGGGACGAGAGAAGGAAACGAGACGTACGCAATCGCGCCAAGGATCCAACGAAGGACATACAAAAGGGCCCAACGAACTAGAAACAAAGTTAATTAATGCGCATTCTCGGAGCTAGTGGCGTACCGAAAATCCTTGAGAGCATGATACCGCTTCCAAAACAGGGACGAGAGTAGGAACGAGACAACACAATGCGCCAAGGATTCAACGAAGGACATAGAAAAGGGCCCGAAGTACTAAATAAAGTTGAGTAATGCGGATACTTGTGCGAGTTGGTGTTGAAACTTTGAAAACATGATAGCGCTTCAAGAGAGGGACAAGAGTAGGAATGAGACAACACAATGCGCTGAGGATCCAACGAAGGACATAAAAAGGGCCCGATGTACTAGAAACAAAGTTGAGTAATGCGGACTATTGGGCGAATTGGTACTGAAATTTTGAGAACATGATAGCGCTTCAGGACAGTGACAATAGTAGGAACGGGAAAACACAATGCGCTAAGGATCCAACGAAGGACATAAAAAGGGCGCGATAAACTAGAAATAAAGTTAAGTAATGCGCATTCTTGGGCGAGTTGGTACTGTAACTTTGAGAACATGATAGCGCTTCAAGATGGGGCCGAGAGTAGGAAGGAGACAACACAATACGCTAAGGATCCAACGAAGACCATAAAAAAGGGCCCGACGTACAGAAATGAAGCTGAGTAATGCGGATTCTTGGGTGAGTTGGTACTGAAACTTTGAGAACATGTTAGCGCTTCAAGATAGGGACGAGAGAAGGAACGAGACAACACAATGCGCTAAGGGTTCAACGAAGAACATAGAAAAGGGCCCGATGTACTAGAAATAAAGTTGAGTAATGCGGATACTTGTGCGAGTTGGTATTGAAACTTTGAGAACATGATACCGCTTCAAAACAGTGACGAGAGTAGAAACGAGACAGCACAATGCGCTAAGGATCCAACGAAGGACAGAAAAAGGGCCCGATGTACTAGAAATAAAGTTGAGTAATGCGGATACTTGTGCGAGTTGGTACTGAAACTTTGAGAACATGATACCGCTTCAAAACAGGGACGAGAGTATGAACGAGACAACACAATGCGCTAAGGATCCACCGAAGGAGATAAAAAGGGCCCGATGTACTAGAAATAAAGTTGAGTAATGCGGATTCTTGGGCGAAATGGTACCTAAATTTTGAGAACATGATACCGCTTCAAGACAGGGACAAGAGTAGGAACGGGAAACACAATGCGCTAAGGATCCAACGAAGGACATACAAAAAGGGCCCAATGAACAAGAAATAAAGTTAAGTAATGCGCATTCTTGGGCGAGTTGGTACTGAAACTTTCAGAACATGTTAGCGCTTCAAGATAGGGACGAGAGAAGGAACGAGACAACACAATGCGCTAAGGATCCAACGAAGGACATACAAAAGGGCCCAATGAACTAGAAATAAAGTTAAGTAATGCGCATTCTTGGGCTAGTTGGTACTGAAACTTTGAGAACATGATACCGCTTCAAAACAGGGACGAGAGTAGGAACGAGACAACACAATGCGCTAAGGATTCAACGAAGGACATAGAAAAGGGCCCGGTGTACTAGAAATAAAGTTGAGTAATGCGGATACTTCTGCGAGTTGGTGCTGAAACTTTGAGAACATGATAGCGCTGTCAAGACGGACGATTGTAGGAACAGAGACAACAGAATGCGCTAAGGAACTAACGAAGAACATAAAGTACATCGGGCCCTTTTTATGTTCTTCGTTGGATCCTTAGCGCATTGTGTTGTCTCGTTCCGACTCTCGTAACGGTCTTGGAGCTCTAAAATGTTCTCAAAGTTTCAGTACCAACTCGCCGAAGAATCTGCGTTACTGAATATTGCGGCCCTATATCTAGCAAGTCGAGCCCAATAAGATTTAACGAGGACACTGTGTGTATTGTATAGGGCGAGAGGAGCTGCAAATAAGAGTGTAACTGGAGCTTTCTGCGAAAACTATGTATTTCCGAAGCTAGCTTGCCCGGCAGCTAAAGAAACTTGCGTTTCGATAGCAGTCACTCAGTCTTCTCGTCGTCAGTCAGCACAGCGTTGCTAAACGGAAAACAACCCAAGGAAGATGAAACGAAAGGGCATACCCTTTCTCCATTCTGCCTGGATAAGGAAGAACGTCTCGTTCCTTTTTTCTCGTGCCCGCTTTGGGGCGCGTCAGTATGGGGCAGGAAAACGCGCAGTTGCTACCTTTTTTTTCCTTTCTTTTTAGAGTATGGAGCCACGCATTTTTATGGTTGCGTCTACCAGGCTTACGAGTTATAGCGTCTTGAAATATCCTAATACGGGCTGTATATTATTAACTAAAAAAATTGCGTCGACATTCTCAAGAAGCAAGAAAAGTACTCACTGGCATTGTTACGCAATAGGAAGACGATCGGCGTTTCAAAAACGCGCTTTATTAACTGCTTGAACGTCCTCAAGCCGCAAATATTGAAAGTCGCACTGTATCACTCCCGGTTTGTTTCCGGGACTGCAGCGCCACGTGTCAACCGTTTCTCAGAAACAGCGATCGCATCCTTATGGTAATATCTTTTCGTGCCGACTCTACTTCCATTTAAAGACCGATACATTCGAACGTCCCCTTCAGACGTTCCTTATGATCCAAGTGAGTGCAGCCTGTTTTCAGGCAGGCTACTTGCGGCATTCACAAGATGAAAAAGGCCGGAAGGAATTTAAGTTTTCCCGCCTCTAGCGCGAGTTTCCTACCTTCGATAACACTTCGGAAATCTCAGAAGCTTCGAGCGTAACACGCGCAGCGAAAGCACGGTGGAAAGCAACGCGCGCATGCTGATGGTCGAGCATCCGAAAGATAACGCCCTGCAGTCTTTATCCTGTTAGTGGGTATTTGATGTATGAAAAAGAATAGTTCCTCGCGATTAATGTTCGGCATATCACAACCCTAAGAGAAAGTAGGTTGATGATTGTTGGAAATGCTCCATCATCATCAATAAGTCTTCGCGAAGACGCCTTACATTATTTCAATGCTTCGATGTTGACCCACTTATCTCCGAAATATAGGGTACCCCTGTCTTTGAAAATAAATACCTGTCTACGAATTTATAGATTATAGCTATTGGCTCATTTATTTGTGTCAAATGCAGCTTAATGTTTCAGCATACGGTGTGTAAATATTTCAGAGCTAAATGATTGCCCTCACATCATAGATCCCTGTTAGCGTAAAATCGACCAAACTTTCATTTAATTTCATGACTGCAGTTATGTGTAACAACAATCCTTAATATAAACACACAGAAAACCCGAGTAACAGGCACGCCGGGCTTTTTTTTTTTTTTTAACAACTTACTTTAGACAAAAATGGCGTTTCACACCTGCATTCTAGGGTGGATTTTGTAATTCGTGATTTATTGCGTGTTAGCCAGGCCCCCACCGTCTTCGTTTTCTGTCAACTCTCCCTGTTCCTATTTTTTCTCTACTTCCTCCTTTTCCTCCTGCTCTTGCTCTTGGTCACCTTCTCCTCCCTGCTCTTTTTTCTCCTCTCCTTGGCCAGACTGCTCCTCTTCCTTCGTTTTTTGTCCCTCTTCCTCACCTTCTTTAGTATCCGCCTCCCCTGGCCCACCGTGCTCATTTTCATCTCCTTGCTCTTCATTTTGTTGATCTCCTCCTTCATCACCTTTAGGCTCTTTTTCTGGCTTCTCTCCTTTTTTTTCTTGTTTGGCATCAGCATTCTCTGGATAGGGGCATTCTCTGTTCTTGCACTCGCTCACCATATCCATGTACTGTAAAATAAGGGTAAAAAACGTGTTTCTGTTTTACATTTTATACCAAAGCGCCTTGGAATTTACTCCCAAAGATAATTTAGCAGCCAAGACTTTCTTGAAATTAGTTAACATCTCAGTGGTCAGGGCAGTCGATCTAAATGGCCGTCAATTATGCAAGGTGTTTCCCTAAACCGAAAATATATTTAAATGTAACTTAACTGTAATTAAATGTTACCTTGAGGAAAGCGCTATCGGCCGCACGGATATATGGCCGCGATAGTGGCGTGATAATAACGTATACTTAACGTCAATTAACTAATGGTATTACTAACTATTTGCCCGAGACCCGAATGCGAATTTGCTCTCTCCGTCATCAAGCTATGCCATAACAGGTGATAGATTTCTAGTGTTGTTTTTTTTAATTGACATGTAGATGAGGTACATGGTAGTTAGCATTGGTACCATCTTCACCGTGCATTCGTAAGGCTTGGCGGAAATTAAATGTGGGGTTAAGCATCATGATTAATTGGCCAATTAACTAACATGTGTAAATTAAACTTGCAATATTTCGGTTGATTGGGTCAAGTTCCAATTGCAATTTTAAAGAGAGCCACTAGGAGAGCCTAATCTAATATACACAGTTTGCGAAATGCCAACGTACTAGATAATAATCAGTCCTGTGTTCGAGTTTTCGTGCTCTAATTCAGAGACGGGATGCCGAACGAGCGCCGAAACTTCTTTCCAGAATTATACATAGAAGTTTGGAGGGATCGTTTCGCGCACCTCGTCAACATTTCAGGAACGTGTCCTTTTCAAATACGTCGGACGTAATGCTTCCGACGTGATAGGGGAACCTCAAAAACAAGTACGTCACTCTTCCACGCACCATTATGGGCAGGACTTCCAGTGCTTTCTGAGTGCAATTTAGAAATAATTTCATAAAAGCGCGAAGATTTATAGTGAAATATCTTATATTCAATCGTTTTTACGCAGTTATTTACGATGTGTTACCCTGTAATAATTACAGCCTGGCTTAAAGCTTAAAGTGATCATGTTAAAACATGATGTGAGAACCAAACCAATGAAACAAAATGGCTACCCAGAAAGAACGATACACAGCTGTTTTGTCCTGTATATGCTAGGTGATTTTTTTTTCAATCTGTACTGTTGGAAAAAAAGAGCCGTGAAAATTTCATTAATCAGGTTTGTGCAGTTGGATTGGCCAGTCCAACATTAGATGGTGGGATACTATTCACGATACATTCGATAGTTTAGTCAAATTTGTTAATTACCTTTTTAGAGAATGGTTAGATTGGTTAAATTGCGATAAAAAATTTCATGTCATAAATGTGCACACAATATATGATTACAGGCTTGCCACTAGCCTAAAAGTGGAGCAAGTTAGAAATACGAACTTTTTTATAAATCTTGCACAAATCTCGAAACACATTCATAGTTACCCTACACGCGGAGCTGAATGTTGGGAGGGAGGTGGTCACACCGAGAACAAACTATGGGACACAAATGCTGAAATACGCTGTTTCTAAATTATTTAATCTGTTTTTAGCTAAAGGTATTGATTGGGACAAGTTATCATTGAGTGAAGTGAGGTCACCCTTTTTTCACTGATGATTAGTGTAGTTCCTCTCTTTACTTCGTGCTTATAGTTCTTATTACTATGAGGTTTTTTATTTTTTTGCCCGTCATGCCCAATATGTCAACATTGTGATAATTTAAAGTCTTGTGCTTAAAATGTTGTGATAGCGATCATTTTGCGTACTTTTATGTTTCTCTTTTGATTGCTGTATTATTTCCTCGCTCTGTCGCTCCTGCTGTAGGCGGTCAGGAACCCGTCAAGCTGTACCTCACAGCTTTTTTCCTGATCACCACCATCATCTTATGGTGGAAATAAACACTATTATTATTATAGCGATATTGACGACAAGTACTACTGCAGACTAAGCCCAGCTAAGGATTTTAATAAAAGTCAACGTGATTTGAAACATTCATCAATATTTGTTTCGCGTCTTTGTGTCTTTATTTTGAAAGTCAATGTATAAAAGCGCTGCAATCATGAGTAGTAGGGTGACGTACTCGGCTTTGGCACCTCATCAAACTCTGGGCGGGCTGCTCTCGAGGCATGCACATAGGACTTGCTGCCAAGATAATAATAAGGCGACTCAACATACTACGACTCTCTTCTTAGCGTCGTTATGGGCAGGACCTCTCTGCGTCCAAATTTGGAATCAGGAGACAAAAACATCAAAACTTACCAGGGAATATCTCGAAACTCAGTTCGTTGTCGCTATATATTTAGATTAATTTAGACGGCACCACTAATGACCTTGGATACTGCCATTGCAACATGACCCATGTAACAAATAAATATTAGTTAATATATTGGTGTATATGTATAGCTTATTGTGACAATTATATCCCGTTTAATGCGCGCCTAACTGGTTCTACCTATGTTTACAATATTAGATCATGCACAATTACTTAATTACGAAAAGCAATGACTACTTTTGATTGTCTCTGGGAAAGGTTTGTACAACATAAATAGATATAAAGCACCGCCTAGAGTACACATGGAGCGAAGAGCAAATGCCTGCTCAAATCTACAGCACAACGTTACTCCAGTGGTAATTCAGCGCTTTTCCATTGTGTTCCATAGCGTCGGCGCTTTTCCATAGTGTTTCCATAGTGTCGATGCAACACGTGTTAATGGAATACTGACATAGCAAATGAATTGTGAGTGAATATAATGTAGCCCTCTCATAACTAGTTGCAGCGAGATTCAAGAAATCCGTCACAAGGCTCATTATTCTGGTGAATTATTTCCGCCTGAGACCAGCATGGGTTTATAATACGAGCGAAGAATACTCTCGAAGGGTTCATGTTGCCAAAACACAAACCGTAAATATGTTCTCTCTCAGTACGAAGTTACCTCACTGCCTCCACATAAGAAATCTGTTTTGCCGTCTCAAGAGCACTTTTATTGTTAGCATGCGATCTAATGTACTTCCAAGGAAGCACAGGCCATTGGGCCAAAAGTGGGAATATTTTGGAAAAAGAGGGCCCTCATCGCTCCATTGTGTTCTCTCGGTAACCAATATTGGAAATGTCTTGGAAAAATAGGGCCATATTGGACCCCATTATCCTCTCTATGACCAATATTGGGAATCCATTGGAATACCATTGGTTAAATTGGAAACCACTTCCAATGTGGTGCCATTGAGCTTCCAATGTCGATCAATATTGGACAGTCATTGGCACACCACTTCCAATAAAACACCAATGGGATTCCAATGTTGTTTTATATTGAGCAGCCCATTGTTGCCCATTGGCACCTCCAATGAGGTGCCAATGGGCATCCAGTGTTGTCAAATATTGGGCAGTCATTTGCACCCATAGGACAAATTGGATATCACTTCCAACGAATTGCCAAGGTGCTTCTAATGTTGTCTAATAGTGTGCAGTGATTGGCACCTCATTGGATAGATTGGATATCATTTCAAATAAAGTATCAATTGGCTTCTAATGTTGTCCAATACTGGTTAGTCATTGGCACCACATTGGATAAATTGGATGCTACTTCAAATTAGGTGCCAATGGGCTTCCAATGTTTTCCAATTTTGGGCAGTCATTGGCACCCACTGGATCAATTGGAAATTACTTCCAATGGAGTGCTAACAAGCTTCCAATAATGTGAAATATTGGGTAGTCATTGGCACCTTACTGGATAAAATGGATACTACTTCTAATGAAGTGCCAATTGGCTTTCGATTGTTGTCAAATATTGGGCAGTCATTGGCACCCTTTCGGATAAATTAGATACCACTTCCCATGGAGTGCTAATGTGCTTCCAATGTTGTCAAATAATGGCGATTATTGGTACCCAACCCGACAAATTGGATACCAAGTTATAATAGGTTTGCAATTTCGGACGATATGGAAGGGTCATTGATATTCCTTTGATTAAAATGGATACCAATTTCAATAAAGTTTGTATTGGTTTCTAATCTCGCTCGCTACGGGGGGGGGGGTCATTTACATTCAACTTGATAAAATAGATGCCATATTCAGAAAGCTATAAAAGGATTTTATAATTGTACAAGATTGGCGATTGACCATATGTACTGAATCGCTGTTTTCTAATTCCCTTAAAATGTTGAACCATACCCGAATTTTGTCGGGTAACTTTGATGACTCATTGAAATATATTTTTAAGGTTGCACTATAGTACAAATTCACAGGACAACCGGGATCTCGGTGTCCTAGTTTCCATATTTACGACATCATAAATTGTTTGAAATACTTCAGTTTAATACTGTGTCAATATCGAACAAATTTAATATGCTGCATTGACATTTCCACGAAACAAGCTTGGATCTCAAGCTCAAGCGTCAACCTCTTTGCTCTAACTTATGACAAAATTAGTAAGTACGTTCTGTACGCCAACATATTTTGTCATAGACTTGTGGCCTACACGCAAAGGTAGCTGCGACGTAAGTGCATCCGAACCTCCGCTTTTCACCGCAGCGTTCACGCGATTGTGTCTTGCGAGTTGTAATGAATCTTTCGAAATTCACCCCAGCAGCGAACTACTTGTCGTTTTTACATGCCGATGGGCACGAGCTACTTCATGCTTCCTACTTGATTTTAACTGCGACTGCGCGCTTTCTCGACCGTGGCAGGAATAGCGACTTTTCAAATGCTGCGACGCTGCGCCTTCCACCAAGAATTGGGCTTGTGTGTGACAAAGTGTCATCAAAGGCAGAAAGATCGCGCTCGAAGCGGAGCATACTTTCTGCTTCACAACTTTCGGTTGTATTTCAGAAGTGAAGACTGCGCGTGTACAGCTTTGTCAGGCATTTAAGATGTGCAAGCGCACGTGCGCCCAAAGCTTTGACTCATCATAGCCACGGAAAATTGTCCGCAAGTAGGTGAAGTTACGCAATAGCGTAGCCTCACGCTGCTGAAGCTCCGCACTGTTGCAAGAGCAGGTGAATTTTCTTGTGTCCCATCCGGAAGCTACGCCACTCTTGACAACGTAGCACGTACACAAATTGTATATACAGCGTGAGCCTGTGTCGCCATACAAGGGAAAACCAACCTCACACTGTGTATACACTCGCGTGTACTCTGCTTGTTGCTCGCAATCAGCCGTTTGCTTCGTGTGCACACTGAGCGCCATTTTTATCACAAACACAACATACCCGCGATTCAGCATTTTACTTCGAAAGTGCATCGACGAGCGCTACTTCTACCACTCGGGCCAGTCACACAATAGAGCAGTTTTTGCCGCACTAATATGTTTGATAGCAATAATTAATTAAAAAACAAAATGGCAATCGCTTTTTTGCGCTAAGAGAGCCGCCCTATCGACTCGGGTCAGTTCACGTCTGTGGAGCCTTGCTTTGATCGAAACTGCGAAACCGGAAGACGGTCTCAAACCTTTGACAACATACTAATGTAGTATTTGACCCAAAACGGGGAAACGGCGCGCTAAAACGAACGCTTGAACAATTAATGTAATTCCCGCCTGTGTGAGTGCTTGTTAAATGATTGTTATTAATAAAGGTTATTCGCTGCGAGAAGTTTGGGTGTCGCCTCTTGGTGGAATGTTTTCACAACCGAGAGTGAGGATACCAACTTCCTCTGCTGGTGCAATGCATGACATGCCAAGTTTCTAGGCCCTACGAAAATTAGAACATAACCGCGTGGGTAGCACGTGCACTACACATAGTGAGGAAAACAGAAACGCCCCTTGCGAGCTCCTCTCCGCGAATAGTTCCAAATCGTGATGGCGGTGGAAATCAACAGACTAGGTAACTTATTTGTTGCTAAATATTCAACTCGCTGGCAGTTATAATTCTATTAGCCAAGCTAGATGAGCCTGTCAAAGATTACCGCACTTCAATGTTCTAAAATAATTTCGAATTTCACGGCTCGGTTTCCGCTGAAAATGTGGCGTGCCTGTGGAGCGGTTTATTTTTGTGATTTATTTTCAATAAATAATATGTCACTCAACAGGGTGGGAACAAAAAGGGTGACGCTTTTTGAGAGCGCTTGCTTCGAAACGAAAGCGATTTCCGCGATGCTTATTTCGCGGAAGGATCCCAAGCGTGACGTTAACACTGTGCCCTTATAAGGGCACAGGGTTAGCGTCACGCCTGGGAGTTCCACTCCAAGCACCACAATGGGTTTCGCCTATAGGCGAAACCCATTGTGGTGCTTGAAAAGGTTTGCGAAGTCCCCCTCACAAAAAAGGTCGAAGAGGGAAAAGAGGTAGATTCGGGAATGGAAAAGAGCGAAAGGCTCATTTTCGGTTTTACACTATGATGTAAAGCAACGCACGCTACGAGCCATCATAGCCAATTCAGTACTCCGGGAGTGAGACGTGACTTCCCGCTTAGCGTGTCGACTCCGCACTACAGAAAGGGCGCGTGACACCCTCTGAGCTTCGAATTGACTGTGGCGGGCCGTATGAGCGAGGAAGTTACACTGTAAAAGCTGCGTTTGAGGACGAGCCACATATTTCACGTAGAGCGCCAGCGTCTCTTTTGTTCAGTGGATTACCAACAGAGACGAGTTCTTCAATAGACGTGTCTGCGATACTTCTGTGAATGCTGACGTTAGCATTAGCTTGTCTCAGGTTTGTGCATTTATTTTGCTGATACAGTCCTTGTCATGTTTAGGTGTTCGCCTAATATTATTCCATCAAACTCTACTCTTGCTCAATATTGTGATAATATCCATAAGTTTCGCTAGCAACTTATACTAGTGTGGAACGAATAAACAATTTGCTGCGACATTTTAAGTTTTCTACCGCTGTCATTTAATGACGTCACTATCTGTTAGGTATGAGAAGTGCTTGGTTTTAGCTGGCGAGTTTGCGCTCGTCAGCTGAAAGCAAGCGTTCGCGCTCGCGACATATGGGATCGAAATTACTTTGCCTACAAAAAGTCATACATCAAAGAACCGCTCAAAAACTGGTTAGATGTGTTCTTAAAGATATCGATAGAGCGGAAACTGTGCATTATTTGTTTTTATAAAAGTGAGTAGGGGTTTAGGCAAGCAAAACACGTGTAGATTGATTTCACGGTGCTTGTATTTCTCACGAATTTCTACAATTCAGAAAATGACATAGGCGCTTGGTCCTGTCTTATACCCAATTCACACGGCAGCGTAAAGGTACCTTTAGCTTAGGTCCCTTAGCTGAAGGTACCTGTAGTAAACGGCGTTCTTGATCACACGATAAATAAACGGAGCACTTTAAGTTGATGTCGATTGCATTCCTGCTCAACCGCGAGAGGAGCACGTGACAAACAATTATTCCTCGAAATCGGTTTGACGCGCAGTTTTTGATTATTATGTGCGAAATAACACATTTAAACCCTAAATATTACTTGGGTTTGTTTTCGCGGCACTTTATTTTTTTATCTATATCTAAGGGTGCAACTAAATGAGTCTTGCTTTAAAACGTTCGTCCCGTGTGGCCACACTGGCCCATAAATCATCTGTGTTTACAAGTTTCCATCGCGAGGTGGGCGACTTTTTTTCTGTTTAGCAGCTCAATTTTGCGCAAAGTTCTGACTGAAGTAGCTAAACAGTGCCCGGCAGAAACGAATCCCGTCGGAGTCTCACGGTTACGCCAGTCACACCATCGAAAGGGATGGACGACGACGAGGATGAAAGGTCCTGGGAGGGAGAGTCGGACGACTCGTCAACAAACTCGAAAAGAGCTCGCAGTGGTCCATCGCGTTCAAGTTCGTAGCAGACAGTTTTCCGCGTGCCGCCGCTGTTACCTGCTAGCTGGAGTGTACGTTCCTCGTTAACGTATTATTCCATCACATTTGTGTTCACAATCATTTCAAAATTTGATATACTTATATATATTTAATATGTTATAATGCGTTAAACAAGATATATTTATATATCTGTGATATTATTTTGAGTTCGTGGGTCCGAGGCTACTCCCTCTAGCTTTTAAGGGAGCTTCGGCGAGCTCCGTTTAACACAGAACCTTCCTTAGCGAAAAGTATCTTTATGCGCCGTTTGATCACGATCTCCAGCTCCCTTTACTACAGGTACCTGTGCTAAAGGTACCTTTACGCTGCCGTGTGAATTGGGTATTATAGTGAATCCTTTTGTTTGTACGGAAAGTTGCGCATTATACGCGTAAAGTTTTAAGGCCGCGAACTCACGCCTGTGCGTACATCTAACGGAGGCTTATTGTGGAGAATTCGCCCTGATGAATTTTCCTGCGTCACTAACGAAAGCCGCAGTGGGCCAGAGATTGGACACGACAACAGCGTCAGCGTTCCGCTAGGAGTAGCGGTCTCACTGATAGGACACGAGTTTTAACCGAGCACTGACGCAGCACTCGTCTCCAATCTGTGGCCTACGCTCGGTGGCCTTCGTTGGTGACGCAGGAAACTTCAGCACCTGGGCCTCCTTTTCTAGGAGTTGTTGCTCTAACCGAATTTTCGGTTATCCCGTCAACAAATGTCCCCAAGTAGTCGAAATGCATCGCTAGTCCTCCGCCGGAACGCGCCAGATGCCCTTCGTTGGTGTGGCACGTAAAAACCCAAAACTTTTATTGGACAGCTATTCTTTACACGCCTGATCACTATCCTCCAAGTACGAAAAGGTAGATTTGTTTATCTTCTCTTGTTATGTTTTTCGCGATCAAACATCACGTAACTACGCACTTGTTTACAAATTTTCTGGCTTCCAATTTTCCGTGTTATTTGTGTTTTCTTCCAATCTCTATAAATAACGAATGACCAGATATATGTTTTTGTTCAGATCGCATTGTCGTCGTTTTTTGCATATCTTTAACGGAACAAAATAAAAATTTTAGAACAGTCAAATAAGCAACTTTTATTAGCCTATTAGTCCCTTAAAAAAGCAAAAACAAAAACAAACAAAAAAACACAAACCAATGTGAGTCAGAATAATTGGGGCTTTTGTTCGATTAAATCCAGAGACGTTTCTAACACAACTGTGCATTGACTGCACGATATATTCGCTAAAACAAGCTAACGGCATGTTAATTCAAAGAATAAAGCTTAGTGTTTTTATTCGCCCAAGTAAACTAATCCAGTATGTGATGACGTGTCTAAGTACACCCGCATGCGTATGATGAAGGAAAATACATCTGCCATTATCCAATCGCTATTGAACTCATACGGATCGTCCTGTTACTTCCCCTGAAAAGGCTTGTGTCTTATTTTGCTTCTTATTGACTTCTTTGAAAAAGTTTAAACGAAAACAGTTACGAATTCCTAATATTTTTATCTCTGTGATGTCTGAAATGTTCTTTCAGCCCAATGTAAGGCTAACCAATGCTATTATTGCGCTTGGACCGTACTATCTTTCAATTCTATCTGTTGTTTTCTTTGTTCACAGGACATGACATTCACTCTGTGCGTCAACCACTTGTCCGATCTGAATTGTTATGAAAGAAAAACGCCATCGCGGTTTTAGCAGGTAACTCACCTTCTCTTATGTTGTTGCTCGTTTTTCCGGAACGTAGAACACCTTTTGATAAATAATTACACAAGCTTAGATCTTTAATTATGTTTCTCAACGCTTTTCAGTTAGCGACCTGAGAGTCATCATCGAGCTGGTAATCCTACGGAAACACCTTACGTTTTGGCAACGGAGTTTACCAAGGCAGCAATGTTTCTAAAAATCAGTGTTAATTTGTAGATTAAGTTTGATATTGATGCTTCAAAGGGTCATTAACTCGTCGTCTCTATTACTTTGGTTGATTTGCAATTGACAAAAAGTGCCGAGATTCATTAGTTTTACAGCGGGCCATGTCACAGGTGAAATAAATAAGGACCATTAAAACGTTGACATGTTTGTTTTGGCTTAGATAAGGCAAACATAGATGACTACTTTTATATTGTCTGACATCAACTGTATAAAAACATACATATGATACGATAAATGCTCGTTTGTCAGTATTCGTATAACATATTATTAAAGAATATTTAGTCAAGCAATTATCAAAACCCTGGTAAAAAAGATAGCCATTATGGGTGCAGTTCGAGATTATCCTGCTTAACAAAATTATAAAAGCTGGGCTAATAATATTTTACAAGCTTAGAAATTATTCTGGGCTTATAGCGAATAACAATATTAGAAAAAAAATATATCATTGGTTGCCAATATTGGGGAAACTGGTATGTAACTGGATAACTGCATTAGAGAAATTTGTTTGTGATTGGATTACAATATTGGAAAAGCCAAAATGTGATTGGTTAACATTATGGCACTAAAATGCTGTATCATTGGATACCAATTTCAGAAATCCTGGCATAATATTGGATAACAATTTCAGAAATCGCAGCATAATATTGGATACCAATATCGAAAATATTGGCGGATCATTTTTACCAATATCAGAAATCGCAGCCTATTATTGGACACCGATATTGGAAATAGTGGTATATTATTTAAATATAATATTTAAAATTATGGCGTAATATTGGTTAGAGCGATTTATATATATTCGGATAGACTGGAATGCCAGTAAGGGAATAATAATGGGAGTAATTCCGGATTGTGATTGACACAATATCGGAAATTTCGTTGGTCCAAAGTTGGAGCGAGTTGCGCTCCAACATTGGGTCCAATATTGTAATCTAATCAATCCAACATTGTGCCAACGTTGGGCCAGCACTAGCGTGCTGCCTGGGAATGTGATGTCCCTGCGGCGGGCAAAATTCAGGTATTAAACGTGATCAGAAAATCTCTGTGGTGAGAGAAGGAACTAGAGTGCAAAATGAGGACTAAATTCTGCCCTAATTACGGCGTTGATCCAGCGCTGCGCTGCGTGCGTGAAGCGACCCTTATGGTACAAGTAATGCTTCCAGCTGCTGAAAACATCTGGAGTTACGGGGACCTTATTTATGGGTGGAAAACATATACTGGGCGTGTTATGAAGCGGCCATGCTCTTTAAATCTACCGCAAAATTCGGTTTGTTAACCTATCGCGTTCCGATTTTGTACAGCGTTGGCCACAGGTGGTGCATTTTTTCTATAAAATTCAGAAAGAGCAAGCTTACCTCAGGAAAAAGTAAAAAAGATAAAAAGGCTTAGCTCCTATGGAAACGCAGCGAAGCCACCGGTCTTCAAACCATAGAGCGCTCTATGATTTGAAGGCCGGTGGCTTCGCTGAGTTTTCCATAGGACCTAAGCCTTTTTCTTTTTTTACTTTTTCCTCAGATAAGCTCGCTCTTCTGTGAATTTTATAGAAAAAATGCACCACCTGTGGCCAACGCTGTACAAAATCGAAACGCAATAGGTTAACAAACCGAATTTTGCGGTCGATTTAAAGAGTCTGGCCACTCCTTCGTACACCCAGTATTTTATAACAATGTATTTGAGCTAGAGTTGTTTTTAAAGCTCAATGCAAGGACTTTATACTTTTCAAATATTTTCAGCTCGTAGGTTTCGCATGTATATCTTGTTAAAAAAAATAAAACAAACGATTTCTTTTTTAAATATCGTGATTTCGTTGCGTAATACCAAAACATAGAAGGAAAATATTTCGAGATTTTCAGTCGCAAGTGGCAGTCATGTAAACTACAACGTGACTTTAACCCTTATGTCTTGTAATAAGTTGGCGTGATATGCATTTATCTCTTTAATCAAATGCTACGTTTTATACATTTTCCCGTTTCATTCTGAATGTATGCGCAAAAGGTCGAGTATACTTGACACATTTTTATCTTACAAAATGTTAGTAGTGTAATTTGCCCGAGGCGCACACAACCCTGTCTGCCTCTGCTCTGCCAAGCACTGCTACCGTGGTGAGTAGTTATTTGATGGCGTGCGGGGCGCTTGTGCGTCACCCTGCAACCGCTCTCTGCGATAATGTTGCGATTCTGCGGCCAAAGTAGTCGGAGCGGCACGCGCGCCGAAGGCTCTGCAGTGAGATTTCAACCGGAAATTTTGTATCCCCAGAGCACCAAGCCCCACGTCACTGAACATGTGGCTCGCAAGACGTTCGGAAAGTTGAGAGCGGTTGGGAAGCGCCAAAAACTTAAAACGTTTACAATACACAAACGTTAACTAACGCACGCCGGCCAAATTGGTTTTCAGTTCCTTACTCTAAGAATGACAAGAAACAATCCCCACATTTATTTGCTTGCAGTCCAAAAATTGCTGCCCGGTCCCCTTCCGCGAAAGGGTGATTTAAAATTGATATGCAACATTTCCTATTATTGCATAATCGACAGCGATCGATCTTCGTGTATTGGAGGGTAGGTTCCATGTTATATTATTTTACAGGTAACATGCTCGTGGATTGTGATTTATCCGCGTTCAGAGCAGTATAATAAAACTCATTGAAACTTGCCTTGCACTTCGTACCATCTGGATAGAACTTTTCTGTATAGTAGTCATCATTCGGGTATGGATGGCAAAAATAATTGCAGCCGTCAACGGGTCCTTTCTGGAAGAGAGAAAAATACCTAAAATATTTCCAATACAAAGGAAGCGTTTCTATGTGCAAATGCATAGTTCGCAACATTGTCAGTGAGAAAATAACTTCGGAATATTCTAAATCATGAAATGCTTTCTAACGCAGCCCGTTAATCCCAAAATTTTGTCTGCAATCCGTGCGTCAGTTTGGCCTTGCATTTCACCGTTACGTTTTGTGGGGAAATTGACGTCGCGCTTCCTGGCGTCACGTGATCGAAACTTGAATTCAGTTTCCGCACTAAATTCAGCGAGGTAAATCGAATTCAGTTTTCCCGCTATAGTTAGGAGGAAAATTAACCACACTCTACTTATATATCAATTATAACTTCGCGCGAAATTTAGGGGAAAAAATCGACGTCATCCGACCTATTGTGAGCGTGCGACACCTAAAAGAGGCGTGCTTTTCCACCTTGGCACTTGGTTGGCAGCTCCACGAACGACAGCGTTCACGTCGTCGCCTAGTAAAGCGCTGTCCATACTAACCTCTTATAAGTGCCGTGCCCGCGGCTTCTTAGCCGTGTCTGTGCCTTCCTGCGTCCGTGTGTCTTGATTTCGCTCTGAAGTAAAGTTTTGACACTTTGACATTTAAAAACGTAGCCATCTCCAGCCTTGCTTTGTGCGTGTTTTCAAATCATTTGACCCATTGAAGTTTCTCGGAGCTCGAGTTCAAATCGTCGTTCTCGCAACCCTGAAGGCTCTGTTATACTCCGAAGTCGAGCGTAGCAAACGCGGCGTAGCGGAGCGCACACATATACTGATTGGTCGCAGATATCTAGTTCCTGCTCGCCGGCCAATGAAACGCGTGCCTTCTGCGCCACGCCGCGTTCGCTGCGCTCGAAACCGTAGTATAACAGGGCCTTAAGTGGCAACGACGGCAGCACACCGCTACGTTTTACAGCGAAAGCTCGTACAGGCTCTTCCCGCCCCTGCAATTGACGTCAGCTGCTGGTGTTGTAGGGCGCAGGGCGTGTAGGGCGTGGGCGTAGGGCGTACGGCGTCCGGCGTCTGTCGTGGAGATCGCCAACTGCTTGAAAATGAACTCCCGCGGAAGGATATATATATATATATATATATATATATATATATATATATATATATATATATATATATATAGGGTGTTTTTTTTAAGCTTTACAGAATTTTTAAAAACAAACCATGAAAGCTAGGTTAATGCGGTCTGCGCAAGTGTGAGTTATACGGCCAGGGGGACATAGTATAGGGGACTAATCGTAACGATCAGTCGGCTAATTAATTAAAATTTGTTAATTAACTTTTTAATTAATGAAAATAGACATATAGTTCCAATTAGAAAGTTGCTCAGCTTCATCGAAAACCACTAAATCAGTGAATTCTCAGAAAGACTTTGAACACGTGAGAAGCGTAGTAGTGCACTAAAGTTACCGCTCATGGAGCAGGTACAAGACTGGGGCCGGATAAGAGACGGAAACATTTCGCGGGCGCGTTATCGCAACCGCTAGCTTGTACGTGCTCCACGAGTGCTAACTTTAGTGCATTACTACGCTTCTCACGCGCTCAAAGTCTTTCTGGAAATTACTGATTTAGTGGTTTTCGATGACGCTGAGCAAGTTTCTAATTTTAAATTAATGTCTATTTTCATTATTTAAAAAGTTAATTAACAAATTTTAACTAATTAGCCGACTGATCATTACGATTAGCCTCCTATATTATGTCCCCCTGGCCGTATAACTCACCTGCGCAGACGGCATAAATCTAGCGTTCATGGTTTTTTTAAACAATTCTGTTAAGCTTAAAAAACACTCTGTATATATACAGGGTGTTTCACGAAAGGTGGACAAATTCGATATTGCAAAAACTACGCGTCGCAACAAAAAAAGGCTTGTGTCGTTTTGGACCTGGGCCAGGGGCCTATTTAGGAAAATTATTAAAGTCCGAGATAATTATATTGTTAATTATTTTTGCGTAATTAACTTTTTTAATATTGTGTTTAAGGGCACGGTTTCAATTAGAAAATTGCTCAGCGTCATCAAAAACACTAAATCAACAAAGTTGCAGAATGATAGAAGGCACCCGAAGCATTTTACGGCTTTCTGAAAAACCGTACAAATTCGACGGGTTTTAAGTTTCGGTTTGTTATCGGAGCGCATCTCAGCCCCGGCGGCACCGCGCCCCGTGGAGAGATAGTGCAACCAGCCTCTGCTGCGTCGCGCGATGACAGCGCAGCAGAGGTTGGATTCACTATCTCTCCACGGGGCGCGGTGCTGCCGGGGCCGAGATGCGCTCCGATAGCAAACCGAAACTTAAAAGCCCGTCAAATTTGTGCGGTTTTTCAGAAAGCCTAAAATGCTGCGCGTGCCTTCTATCGTTCTGAAATTTGTTGATTTAGTGTTTTTTGATGATGCTGAGCAATTTTCTAATTGAAACCATGCCCTTAAACACAATATTAAAAAAGTTAATTACACAAAAATAGTTAACAATATAATTATCTCGGACTTTAATAATGTTCCTAAATAGGCCCCTGGCCCAGGTCCAAAACGACACAAGCCTTTTTTGTTGCGACGCGCAGTTTTTGCAATATCGAATTTGTCCACCTTTCGTGAAACACCCTGTATATTGCCGCGAGCGCAGCTGACTAAGTAGGCAGCGCGCTCGTGGCCTAACGGTTATCGCGCGTGCCTTCCACGCAGAAAGCCCAGGGTTCGATCCCTGGGAGCGCCGCGTCTTTTATTTATTCTTCCAATTTAGATTTCTGGTAATTTCGAGAACCGTGTTGCTCGTTCTAGGTTAGAATGTTCTGCGCGCCGAATGTTCCAGGCCGAATGTTCCAGAAGCCCACGCGTGCACAAAGGGGCTCCGCGTAACCAGCCGGACTCAGTCTCGCCCAAGCGTTCGACTCTGCTGCTACGCCGACTTCGACGCCCGCGACGCTCTGTTGTTATCTTCTGTTTCCTTTTTGTTTTGGGCACAAGTTCGCCCCCATTAAACGTTTCAGTTTCCTCAGTTATTCCTTGTTTGTCACCTCGTCATTCGTGACATTTTGGTGGAGGTGCTGGGTACCGCATGCCCCTGCCGCGTACCCCTCCGAGGGCCCGCAGTACAAGTCCGACGCCAAGCCCACGAAGAACCAACGAAGGCACTACCGAGATCCGGTTCAGTCGTCGCACCCAAGGCCTACACCCGGAATTCGGACCTCTGCCGCCCAGGACCAAGCAGCCAACGAGGCCGACGATGGCCAACCAGTCGCCGACCCCCGCCGCTCCTGCCGTGGTCTACCTGCCCGCCGCTCCCCGTACGCCGACTCCCTTCCACGGCGAGACCCACGAGGATGTCGTAGACTGGATCAAGCACTACGAGCGTGTGGCGCGCCACAACGGATGGACTGCGGAGCAGTGCCTCCAGAACCTCTACTTTTCGCTGGAGGGTACTGCGAGGCTTTGGTTCGAGAATCACGAGGCTTCGCTTCCGTCGTAGGGACATCTGTGTGGCCGAGTTGCAGCGGACGTTCGCCACTCTACACCGACGGGAGAAGGCAGAAAATCTCCTCCGAATTCGAACGCAGGGCCCCGACGAAAGCGTCACAAGCTTCGTAGAAGATGTCCTCCGCCTGAGCGCCCGTGCCGACCCACGAGCCACAGACGACAAGAAGCTGCGGGTCCTCATGCGCGGGGTGAGAGACGACATCTTTGGAAGCCTCGTGCGCAACCCGCCTGGCCACCGTCGAAGCCTTCGTCACCTAGGCGACAAACATCGAGCGCGCCCTCCAAGCGCGCGCTTCCCACTACCAGCGACATCCAAGTGTCGCTGCAACCGCGCTGCTTGGCGGCGAGAACGCTCCTGGTACGGACATCCGCGAAATTATCCGGGAGGTCGTCCGGGAGGAACTCCGCCAGTTCCTGCCAGCCGCAAGTCGTCCAGCGACACTCTCCATCGCCGAGGCTGTGCGCGAGGAAGTACAACGGGCGGTCCACCCTGAAGTTCCCATTAACACGGTGACACCGGAGGAACCGACGTTAAGCTACGCCACAATGGTCCGCCAAGCACCACCAGCCCCGCGTCCGTACATGGCGCCTCCCCGACGTGTGCCTCCAGAGCCGCAGCATCCCCGACGCCAAGGAAGATCGGGCGCGCGTTCGTACAGAACAAGCTGCGCCAAGGAAGACCGACGTGTGGAGGACGGCCGACCGACGCCCGTTGTGCTAGCACTGCGGGGAAGCCGACCATATCTACCGACGATGCCCTTACCGCCAGCTGGGCCTACGAGGGTTTGCACCCAACGACCCTCGACCACCTCTCGGAGAGCGACCTCGGGACATCGAGAACTACCTCCGCCGCTCTTCATCTCCTGAGTCGACTCCCCGAGGATTCCGCGCACCGTCTCCCCGACGCTCGCCATCGCCCTTCCGTCGACCTCGCCGAGACAGCCTGTCACCTATCGCCTTCCGTCGGGAAAACTAGGCGCGGCAATGCCGGGAGGTGGTGTTGCCGAAGACGAACGATGCCAAGATCCTCCAAGATCGTCGCAGCACTCCCACTCTAACGCCGCAACGCCCCGAAACGACGTTTCTGCAAGAGTGCCGAATAACCTCAACGTTATCATCGACAGCCACGACGCGACAGCACTCGTCGACACCGGAGCAGACTACTTCGTTTTGAGTGGGAGACTCTCCGCCGCCTTCGGAAAGTTACGACGTCGTGGGACGGACCGCAGATACGAACCGCCGGTGGACATCTCATCACACCTGTCGGCAGGTGCACTGCGGGCGTTGAGATCCACGGCGAAACCTGGCCTGTGAAGTTCGTCATTTTGCAAGACTGTTCGAGGGACGTCATTCTCCGGAATGAACTTCTTGTGCGAATACGGCACCATCATCGACTTTGCGGAGAACAAGCTGACGCTTCGGAAACCTGTCCCATCGGCAGAAAATCCCAAAGCGACGTTAGCTGCAGTGCGAGTCCTTGCCAGCCATGTAAACCTGCCGCCGCTGTCGAGTGTCTTTGTACCCGTCGGGACCGAAGAAGCCACCTGCGGTGTAGCACTGTTGGAAGCAAGCGTCTAACTTCTCGTTGGACGAGGCATTGGCATTGCAAGAGGCGTAACCGAGATTCAGGACGGGCGTACCGTAGCCCTTGTCACCAACTTCCGGCAAGACTCGCAGCACCTAACAAAGGGTACAGCTGTGGGCTTCGTCGAGGAAATTCCGGACTCAGCCCCGATCGCCGTGATCTCAGAAGGCGCCTCTCCGACGCAGCACAAGAGAACCACGCCGTCAGAGCTCGACATCGACCCGTCCCTCCCAGCCCCACAACGACGTCAACTCAGTGACCTTCTCGCCGAGTTCAGTGAGTGCTTCTCCACGTCGTCGAAGGTGCGCCAAACGATGGTTGCGAAACATGGAATAATCACTGATGACGACGCTCTCCCTGTGCATCGCCCACCGTGCCGAGTCTCCGTGAAAGAAAGGAAGTTATCCCGAAGCAAGTTCAGGAAATGCTTGATGACGACATCGTCCAGCCCTCAAACAGTCCGTGGGCTTCCCCAGTAGTCCTAGTGAAGAAAAAAGACGGAACCCTGAGGTTCTGCGTGGACTACCGCCGGCTGAATGCAGTGACAAAGGACGTCTATCCGCTGCCCCGCATCGACGAAACCCTGGACCGGCTGCGCCACGCCCGATACTTTTCGTCGATGGACTTGAAGAGCGGGTACTGGCAGATTGAGGTCGACGAACGAGATCGTGAGAAGACGGCCTTCGTCACACCGGACGGACTGCATGAATTTAAAGTGATGCCGTTCGGGCTGTGCACAGCACCGGCAACCTTCCAGCGTGTTATGGACACCGTCCTTTCCGGCTTGAAATGGCAGAGCTGTCTCGTCTACCTTGACGACGTTGTCGTGTTCGCAACCGAATTCGACGAGCACCTCAGATGACTGCGAGCCGTGCTACGGGCCTTCAAATCTGCTGGGCTGACACTCAAGCCTTCGAAGTGCCGGTTCGCCTATGGAGAGCTGAAATTCTTGGGCCACGTCGTGAGTGCTCAGGGTGTAAGCCCTGATCCTGCAAAGACGTCCGCTGTCGCCGAATTCCCCGAGCCATCGGACAAGAAGGTCGTCCGTAGATTCCTTGGGCTGTGCGCCTACTACAGACGTTTCGTGCGTGACTTTGCACAGATTTCTTCACCGCTGCCGCATTTGACGAAGGACGACGTGCAGTTCCAGCGGGGAGAAGAGCAAGAACAAGCGTTCGACGAACCCAAGCGAAGGCTGCAGTCGCCCCCTATCCTCGGACATTTTGATCAGTCGGCGGAAACAGAAATACACACGGACGCCAGCAATACCGGTCTCGGTGCGGTGCTCGTTCAGCGACAAGAAGGGGCAGAGAGTAATTGCTTACGCAAGCGCAAGTCTAAGGCAGAACAAAATTATTCAACGACCGACAAAGAATGTCTTGCTGTCGTCTGGGCGATAACCAAGTTCCGTCCGTACTTGTATGGTATCCCCGTTCCGCGTGGTCACAGACCACCACGCCCTCTGCTGGCTCGCAAACCGCAAGGACCGGTCAGGACGCCTCGCTCGCTGGAGTCTGCGACTGCGAAAATTCGACGTAACCATTGTGCACAAGTCTGGCCGCAAGCATAATGACGCCGACTGCTTGTCTAGGGCCCCAGTCGAATCTCCTCCTGACAGCACCAACGACGACGATGACGCTCGTTTTCTCGGAGCAGTTACAGATACCGACATGGAAGCACTTCAACGAGACGACCCGGAGCTTCGCGCCGTGATCGATCACCTCGAAGGTCAAGGAAGTTCCGTTCCGCGAGTCCTGGCCCGAGACTTGTCAAGCTTCGTTCTGCGGCGAGGTGTGCTCTTCAAGAAGAATTTCGGAACCAGCAACCCTGCCTGGCTGCTGGTTGTGCCTGCCAGCCTGCGAGAAGAAATCTTTCAAGCATGCCACGACGACCCGACGGCTGGACACCTTGGCTACAGAAGGACGCTCGCCCGGATTCGTGACAAGTACTACTGGCCAAGACTCCCGAAGACCGTCTATCTGTACACACGGTCCTGCCATGAGTGCCAACGACGTAAGAAGCCTCCGACAAAGCCAGCAGGACTCTTGCAGCCGATATCTGCCCCGACTACGCCCTTCCAGCAGGTCGAAATGGATTTGCTTGGGCCGTTCCCAACATCGACGCAAGGGAACCGGTGGATTATCGTCGCGACCGATTATCTTACACGATACGCCAAGACGAAAGCGCTTCCATCGGGAATAGCGATGGAAGTCGCCAAGGTTTTCGTTGAGTCCACTCTCCTTCGACACGGCGCACCTAAAGTGCTGATCACAGATCGAGGGTCATCTTTCCTGGCACAGCTCACTCAAGAGGTACTTCGGCTCAGTCACACCAGCCATCAACAAACCACCGCTCATCACCCGCAGACCAACGGGCTAACAGAGCGGCTCAATAAGACCATCGCCTTCATGATCTCCATGTACGTCGACGTGGAGCATAAGACGTGGGACGAGGTGTTGCCGTACGTTACATTTGCGTACAACACAGCGGTACAAGAAACCACAGGAATGACGCCGTTCCAACTGGTACATGGCCGGACGGTTACCACAATGCTGGACGCCATGCTGCCTCACGTGCCAACCGACGATGGCAACGACGACGCTCAACTGATCTCTCAACGCGCGGAGGAAGCTCGTCAACTGGCAAGAATCAAGATTCAAGAGCAACAGCGAGTCGACGCACGCCGGTATTGTCACGAATGACAACTGATGAGGCGGTGATAACAAAATAAACTAAACGTTTAATGGGGCGAACTTGTGCCCAAAAGTAAAAAGGAAACAGAAGATAATAACAGAGCGTCGCGGGCGTCGAAAGCGGCGAAGCAGCAGGATCGAACGCTGAGGCGAAACTGACTTGGTTCGCCACGCGAAGCCCCTTATGTACACGCGTAGACTTCTGGAATAATCGGCCCAGAAGGTTCGGCGTGTAGAACTTTCTAACCTCGAACAAGCAACACAATTCTCGAATTTACGAGAACATTACATTGGATGTCAACAAAACGCGTCCCCGCGGCCAGGAATCGAACCCTGGCTTTTCGCGTGGGAGGCAGGCGCTATAACCGTTAGGCCACGCGCGCGCTGCCCACTTGGCAAGCTGCGCGCGCGGCAGTATAACCTTCGTCGCAGGGACGTCCACTTCCAACCCGGGGACCGGGTATGGGAGTGGACACCGATACGGCACCGCGGTCTCAGCGAGAAGCTTCCCAAGCGCTATTTCGGACCCTACAAAATCATCCGACGCCTCGGCGATCCGAACTACGAAGTTCTACCCGACGGAACGCGCCCATCTGCAAGACGCCAGCCACGACCCGAGGTGGTGCACGTCGTCCGGCTCAAGCCGTATTACGAACGATAGAACTTTGGACTCTCGTCAAAGAGTGAACTGCCAACTGTGAACTGTGAACTGTGAGCTGTGAACTAGGGCTGGCGACTCCTTCCTTTTGCGTATTTGTTTTTACCTTTGTGCTGCATCGGGACGGCATTTTTTAAAGGGGGAATAATGCCGCAGCGCAGCTACTGGCGCGCGCTCGTGGCCTAACGGTTATCGCGCGTGCGCTCCACGCAGAAAGCCCAGGGTTCGATCTCTGGGAGCGCCGCGTCTTTCATTTATTCTTCCAATTTAGATTTCTGGTAATTTCGAGAACCGTGTTGCTCGTTCTAGGTTAGAATGTTCTGCGCGCCGAATGTTCCAGGCCGAATGTTCCAGAAGCCCACGCGTGCACAAAGGGGCTCTGCGTAACCAGCCGGACTCAGTCTCGCCCAAGCGTTCGACTCTGCTGCTGCGCCGACTTCGACGCCCGCGACGCTCTGTTGTTATCTTCTGTTTCCTTTTTGTTTTGGGCAGAAGTTCGCCCCCATTAAACGTTTCCGTTTCCTCAGTTATTCCTTGTTTGTCACCTCGTCATTCGTGACAATATATATATATATATATATATATATATATATACAGGCTCCGCCCTTTTTTCGGCTTTCGGCGGGTTCCCGAAAACTTGATGCGTTGATTCATTGGATTAAGTAGGGTCCATTCATCTGCATATGTTCGTTTGTATCTATATATATAGAGAGACTTGTAGAACAAGGATGTGCGTATCTGTCTCGTACCAGTGCCCGCTACATGGTCACAGTTTTTCTGATGTCACGATAGAAACTTCTTCGTCAGTAGGAAATAATTCTAAATTATATTGTAGTTAATTGTGGAAATAAAAAAAAACCTTCGGAGAGACACCTTTCAGTGTTTGTGCCATTTTTACCTTCGGTCTCGGGGTTTATGCATGTCATGTTCGGCGGATAGCGCAAGCTGCCGCCCGAGTGAAATGGTTAAGCTGTATCCATAAATCCAAGACCATCTAGGGGACGGGCCTGCTCATTACATCATCGTTACTGGATCCTTGAGCCACCCCAAGCGGAAAACGCGCTGAAGCTTCACTGGAGTACGGCGAAATGTTGCAGACACGTGCGTCTTGGCGTCGCCGCATGCTGGCGTCACACTTGTTGGGACACGCTGATAGATGCGCTGTCGGAAAGGCTGACGCCTATCGCCGTTCCTCGTAGGTGGAACAGTGAGGTGCGCGCTCGTCAGAACGAAGCCAATTGAGATGTCGCAGTCAGGACGTCCCACGGCTCTTGAACGCTACACCGATTTTCAAAGAAATCGCCATGAGGTGTCGCAGCTATCGTTATTGTGATGATGTGACTTAGTCTACAAAAGAAGAAGGGTGTGCCAACCCATGGATCGGCTCGGAGGGACAACGGAAGACGAAGAAGAAGAGAAGGGATTTGTAGTGCGTGCACGAAGAGCGTGCGAAGGACTGGCCAGAGAGAACGTGCTGGGTCCGAACGACACCATCGACCAGGGCAATCGGCGGCTCGCTCCTGCGGTCTGACCAGCAGCCTGTTCCAGCGAGGGCAGCGCATAGAGATCTACGCTGCCCGGCTTCCTACTGCGCGAGCGCTCGGTGCGGTGACTCTTGGGGTCATCGACGGAAGCCAACCGCTCCCGTTCCTGACTGCCAGCTACAACCGGGGCCCGACAAGGACAGCTCCAGACACAAGACCTGCTGCCGCGCACGGTTGTTCAAAGACATGGTGACTGTTGCATTTCCATTTCTTTCATTTCTTTAACTAAGTTTTCTTTTTTTTCTTTTTGTAAGCATATGAACTCTTTGATTTCTTTTGTAAATACATGTTTTTAAGAAAAACGAAGGACATTGTATCTTGTCAATTATTAACCCCAAAGAACCTTGCTACAAATAACTGGCGTCCGCGACAGGACAAGATATTGTCTGTTCCTTCGTTTTTCTAAGTAACAATAATTAATCAGAATGGAAGTTAAAGAGCTAATGTCTTTGGGCGCTGAGTTGGGACTGGCAGGAGCGGAGTTGAGGACGTGGGTAGACGAGGAGCGAGCACGCCAACGAGAAGAGAGGGCGGCTGAAAGGGAATCACAGCGCCTCAAGGCAGAAAATGAGCAACGGATTATCGAGTTAAAAATTCGTCTTGCAGAGGCTAGCGCAACCGAGATAGGACGAACAGATGGCAGTGAAGGGTCACGTCGCGCATCTATATCGCTATCTCCTAGTCCTCACAAGCTTATGCCTCCCTTCGATGACAAAAGGGACGATCTCGACTCGTATTTGAGGAGATTTGAGCGTGTAGCTCAAGGGCAAGATTGGCCGCAAGAGAAGTGGGCGACTGCTCTAAGCATGTGCCTTGTTGGCCCAGCTCTGGAGGTCATAGGTAGGATGTCGCCTGAAGACTCTCTGGATTATGATAGAGTGAAGAGGGCTCTGCTCCAACGCTTCCGTTACACGGCAGAGGGGTACCGCGAGAAATTTAGAGAGAGCAAGCCGTTAGACGGAGAGACAGGGAGCCAGTTTGCTGCAAGACTAGAAGGGTTCTTCGACCGCTGGGTCAGTATGAACGCATGCCCAAAAACGTATGAGGGGATTCGTGACCAGATGATCGGGGAGCAATTCCTTCGGAATTGTCATCCTAGGCTCGCGGTCTTCTTAAAGGAAAGAAGCTGTAAGACCATCTCGGCGCTGGTTGAAATGGCGGACCACTTCCTGGAGGCGCAGGGCCAGCCTAATCTGGCCAATTTCAGGAAGGAGGCCAAGGAAACCTTAGATTCCCTGAAGGAAGATGCGCATGGCAGCAAACCCGCTCTAAAGATAAAATGTTTCTTGTGTGGTAAGTTAGGCCACAAGGCAGCAGATTGCCGATCAAAGCCAGAAACACGCGTGTTCTGTCAAGTGTGTCAGAGATCAGGCCACGAGTCCAGATCATGTCCGCAAGGAAAGAACGGAAAGACAGAAGTTTCATGTTTCGTAAAACCCGATGATGATCCTGTTGGTAAGACGGGCGCGTTCTCACGGGGAAGGAAGAAAATCTCAAGAAACGCCTTCAGAACGTTCCCCATGAATATGACTGAAAAGGCGGGACCAATTCTGTCGGAAGGTATGCCAATCACAGATGGGGTATTAAACGGCAAAGCAGTAAAGGTGTTGAGGGACACCGGGAGTAACACCGTGATAGTGCGCCGGGAACTGGTCGCATCTGAAGATTTTACTGGCAAAGTCAGTCCCGTATTTTTAGTGGACGGGACGTGTCTGATGTTGCCAGAGGCAAACATTCGCCTTGTGTCGCCGTTCCTAACGGGACAGGTAACCGCCAAGTGTATGGAACGTCCTCTGTATGACGTTATTGTGGGGAATATTCATGGAGCGAAAGACTCGACCGAACAAACCCTGAAGGAGGTGGCTGACGCGGAAGGTGAAATCGTCGCTGCCATCGACGGTAGTATGCCGAGTAGGTTAAACCAACTTAGTAACGTTGGGGGTGCCAGGGAACGAGGGGGACGTGCTGCTCTCGCAGTGGAGCGACACCGACGCCAAGGAGCGCCTGGAAAGCAGGTCAACCACTCACGAGCAGTACCTGGAGAAGGAGAAGCTGCTCCAGCAGGTCTTCGACATGAAGCAGCCGGTGTACCCCAAGCCCCGCAGAGTGCTCTACCCGAGGCCGCGCCTCAAAAGGAGGGACCCTGAGGCCCAAACAGTGGTTTCGCCACTGGGCACGACCGATAACTACCCCGTGCCGGAGATATATCCTCACGTACAGCGTTCCGACCGAGTTCATCGAGGGCTACAGCCTGGCAGCAGCCAACCCTTCCGTCTCGTCCGGAGAGGACACCATGAAGCACGGAAACGAAAGGGCCAAGAGGAAGTGTCAGGATGGACGGCAGGAGTGCCTTGAAAGGCAAGAGGACCGGGAACAAATTATCAAGGAAAGAGAACTCCAGTTTGAGGAGCGAAGGCTCAAGCTCGACGAAGAGCGGCTGGCCTTTGAGAGGACCAAGTTTGAAGCAGAGATGGCGGTCAAGGTCAGAAGGCTAGACATGGAGGAGGAGGAGCGCAGGGTACGCGACGACACGGACAAGATGCACCTGGCGCTCATGAAGAAGATGTTCGACGAACTGGTCCGGAAGGCACAGTGATCGAAAACTGCCAGGAAACACTTCGCCGCGTATGAAGTGGTTTGGTACGATGGTGGGCATTATCACTGAGGGTTGGGAGAAGCGAAGTGGATTCAAATAATTCTTCATTACGATCCATTCATTACGATTGAGAGTAGTGCAAAGTAGAATGGCTTGTAACCATTCATCGTTAGAATGTTTTTTTTAGTAATATACCTCGGGTTCTGCATTTTTAGGGGCGTATTTTCAAGGAAATTTGAGAACATAAAAAGTCGGTTAAAGCAGATTTTTGAGAGAATGCGACAAGCCGGCATTACAGTAAACCCAAGAAGTGCGAAGTCAGTGTGAGGACAATAACATTCCTGGGTCATTGTCTGAGTAATAGAGAAGTTTCATGTGTATTTGTATGGAACGCATTTTGTTGTTCAGACGGACCACCATCCTTTACAATATCTAAACAAGGCGAAACAACTTAACAGCCGAGTGTTACGCTGGAGTCTGATGCTTCAAGAGTACTCGTTTCGCGTGGAGTACATTTAAGGAAGTGAGATTGTGGGTGCGGGTTATCTTAGTAGGCTGCAATGAACTTGCGCACATCATCATGGTTTTGGTTTTTTTTGTGTGTGTGTGATTTTTGTTTGGTACTTTGAGAAAAAAAAACTTAAAGGGGGCTCCTTGTGATGATGTGACTTAGTCTGCAAAAGAAGAAGGGTGTGCCAACCCATGGATCGGCTCGGAGGGACAACGGAAGACGAAGAAGAAGAGAAGGGATTTGTAGTGCGTGCACGAAGAGCGTGCGAAGGACTGGCCAGAGAGAACGTGCTGGGTCCGAACGACACCATCGACCAGGGCAATCGGCGGCTCGCTCCTGCGGTCTGACCAGCAGCCTGTTCCAGCGAGGGCAGCGCATAGAGATCTACGCTGCCCGGCTTCCTACTGCGCGAGCGCTCGGTGCGGTGACTCTTGGGGTCATCGACGGAAGCCAACCGCTCCCGTTCCTGACTGCCAGCTACAACCGGGGCCCGACAAGGACAGCTCCAGACACAAGACCTGCTGCCGCGCACGGTTGTTCAAAGACATGGTGACTGTTGCATTTCCATTTCTTTCATTTCTTTAACTAAGTTTTCTTTTTTTTTCTTTTTGTAAGCATATGAACTCTTTGATTTCTTTTGTAAATACATGTTTTTAAGAAAAACGAAGGACATTGTATCTTGTCAATTATTAACCCCAAAGAACCTTGCTACAGTTATGACGGTACTGCGGATTAACAACCCAGGACTACCTAAGTGTTCCTACATCAGCGCTAGAGTGTACGGCGCTACGAAACGCCTGTGTGTTCGACGGCCCGGAATTCGCTAATGCGCGAGATGTAGACATCCCGCGCATCTGTTTACATCTCGCGCATTAGCGCGAGATGTAGACAACAGAGGGTTTTTCTTTCTTCTCTCCTTATCAGATTGCCCTTCGCTCGCTGGTAATCCGGTGTAGACGTGCCAGGATTGAGGTGATCACTGCTGTTTTCGCCAGCGCGAGGACAGGATATGTATACTCAATTTAAAAAAATCGGGGGAAAATTTTTTTTTATTATTGTTTTGTAAATTTGGGGAGCACAGAGTTCGTCTTGCATCATTTATCTCAGCGTATGGTTTGGTTACGGGGAGCTTTAAATGGCTTCAGATGCCCTGTACACACGGTACACCCCTTATTTTCCTGGTTTATTTTTATGATCGAGAGAAGGTTAAATTTATTCAGGGGTCGATGCCCCGTGATATCGTGAGTCCACGTGGGGGAGCTATACTTCGTCATTCGGGAGCAATCGCCGACGGTCGCCTACCGGGAAAGAGTGTGCTGGACCAAGTTTGACCTGCCACCGACAGTCGCTTGCGAACTACGTGTATGGTTGACTAACTATGATTAGTCTCCGACGGTTGCCTGCGGAACAAAAATGCTGGACTAATTATGACTCATCGCCGACGGTGGCCTCCGGAGTAAGTATGCTAGATTAAAAATGGCGCGGCGCCGACGGTCGCACGCGAACTAAGTATGCTGAGGTCAGTATGACTTTCCGGAGACGGTCGCATGAGAACGAAGTATAACTCTCCACCAACGATCGCCTGAGACTTAGTGGGCTGAGCTAAGTATGCTGATGAGAATAGTGCTCGTAACCAACGGTCGCTTGCTGACTAAGTATGATAGGCTAATTATGACTCGCCGCTGAGGGTCGCATGCGACCTAAGCATGCTGAACTAAGTGTGACTCTCCACCCACGGTAGCCTGCAACTAAGTGATGCTGAACTAAGTTTGCTGGTGTGAATATGACACGCCACCGACGGCCTGCTTGCTGACTCAAGTATGATAGGTTACGTATGACTCGCCGCTGAGGGTCGCATGCGAGCTAAGTATGCTGAACTAAGTATGACTTCCCACCGACGGTAGCCTGCGACTAAGTGTGCTGAACTAATTATGCTGGTGTGAATATAACACGCCAGCGACGGTCGCTTGCTGACTAAGTATGATAGACTAAGATAACTCGCCGACGACGGTCGCCTGCGGACTAGGCATGCCGGACTATGGATTACTCGCCACCGACGGTTGTTTGCACACTAAATACGCGATACAGAGTATCCCTCACCACGGGCAATCGCGTGCTACAGCAGGCATACCTTCGGCCGCAAGTCGTATTTATGGGGAATTCCTTTTGTGGATCTGCAGTGGTTTGGGGCGCATTTTCGTTAGTATAGCATTGCGCATGAAAATGCGGGCTAGAATTATCCGCTCAAAATGCGCGAGCATGGAGCGCTTCTGGATCGCTCTAAATCAACCATCGGAATTCACCTTTAGTGCAGCTGCATGCACTTTTTTCACAAATTTCTTATGGCGCCGAGCGAAAATATCGGACCGAGAATCGGATGCCAAGTGTGCGATTCCCGCTGAGCCCTTTGGTGAATCTCGCTGGCTGCGATTATTGTGCTTACGTATAGTGTGAATAGTGGTCATACTGCCAGAGGAAAGAAACATGTTTGATGCCTTTTGTTCTCCAGCAGTCTCTGCCTCGTTCAGAGACCGTTGTCCTCAGATATTATTGCAGTAACCTATATAGAAAATTGCAATAACGTTTTAGTGTTATTTGAGATGATCTACTCGATTTGAGACTGCCCCCTTTACACCAACTTCGGGAAACGAATTCGTCCTTCTATGTATATCATATTATTAACAAATTACATGACTCTGTATTTGAACTAAAATCAAAGAGCAAGCTAAGTAGGCCACAAAAGTGGCGGCTCTAATTGTTGTTTTTTTCCTTTTTCTAAGTAGTTCATTGCAGTTTCTTTGTTCCTAGTATATGGAAACATGTTTCACACTCTGTGAGAGTTGTTATGAAAGGAATTTCTACCTTTTTTAATAAATTTTCACTACGTCATGTGTTGTAGTTATACTCTCATTTGCATTGCTGTGTCTGACTTTAAATGGTCAAATGCCACATGCTTTTAAAGGCTTCGACGGCCCTCTACTTCAATGTACAAACTTGAAAGAGGCAATTATTCTCATAAAATATTACGACTAAGCGCGTTTTCTACATGCTTCGGATGCTTATGCAATGCCTGTTACCTGCTGTGCATAGCTTTATGTTACCTTGGCCGACGAGTAACGCCTTTTCGTCACACTCGATCATGACACTTTTCGCATAAAATCCAGCTTATAAACGCATTTTTGTGTGGAATGTAAGCGCCGATTGTAGCCCGAATCTCTTACATAGTTCTGTATTCATGCTAAGATAACATTGATTAAAAATTATGTTCGGCTTCAACGTACGATGTCTATGCACAATTCTTTTGCTATTATCCGCATAATCCTGCAAGCGTCTGGTTGCACATTTGCAATACAGCCACGTGGACTCCCCGATAAATTTACTGCGGAAATTGATGCCAAGTGTCCTGCACGCCAATTCAGTTTCCTCGCTCTATATAGGAGGAAATCTAAAAATTATAGGTCATCGTTCAGTTCCAAAAGGAACGTTTAATGTCTTCGAAAAAAAGAAAGAAAGTTAAACTCTACCGGTGCGGCCCGCAGCCATATAGCGGCCACAGCGTTTCTCTCAACCAAGATGTAATCTGGGCCTCCGGACATCGAGCGAAAGGATGCGATACGAGGGGCGACACGACGAGCACGGGGACGGCAGCACCTCCAGATGGCACGAGACGGGCGAACGCTACTGACGATTCCACCGCGTACTCAGCTAGAATCTAAATGAACCATATGCTACTAATTTCGATAAATTATATATTTATGAAAATGAAAAGAACTTGTATAAAAAAATGAGAGACATTTACAAATCTCCGCAATGACGAATTACTGGGTGTATCAAGGAGTGGCCAGGCTCTTTAAATCGGCTGCAAAATTCGGTTTCTTAACCTATCGCGCTACGACTTTGTGCAGCGTGTCCCACAGATGGTGCAATTGTTTTGTAAAATTTGCAAACAGCGAACTTACCTGAGGAAAAAGTGAAGAAAGAAAAAGGCTTAGCTCCTATGGAAATGCGGCGAAGCCAAAGGTCTTCAAACAATATGGCGCCGTTTCGCACTGGGAGACAAGAGATGGCGCAAACGGTCGCGATACCAAACTGCGCCAACGAACAAGCATACGGCGCCGAGAGCCGGCGTCTTTAGAAGACGAGCTTTTCGACTCAAAAGCGGCGCGGGCTTTTCTGATATCAGTTGTCAATGCATTCATTATTTTATCATCCTTACTGATAAAACATGTTGAATGAACACACAATCAATTAGATTTAGAAAAATGGTTTGTCGGGATATTTTGACTGTTTTGTTCGGGGTACCGATGTCGTCTGCTTTACAGTTCCTTGTTGTTACCGCGCCTGTTTTTGTTTCTGCGACTGTCGCCGCCTGCGGAACGCGCTTCGCTTTTGACTAAAAAAGTTCGTCTGCTAAAGACGCCGGCTTTCGGCGCGCGTATGCTCGTTCGTTGGTGCAGTTGGCATCGCGACCGCTTGCGCCATCTCTTGTCTCCTGTGCGAAACGGCACCGTATTGTCTGAAGACCTTTGGCTTCGACCGCATTTTCCATAGGAGCTAAGCCTTTTTTATTTCTTTACTTTTTCCTCAGATAAGTTCTTTCTTTGCAGATTTGACAAAAATAATGCACCATCTGTGGGTAACGCTGCACAAAGTCGTAGCGCGATAGGTTCAGAAACCGAATTTAGCGGTCGATTTAAAGCGCCTGGCCACTCCTTGATACACCCAGTAGAGCGCAGCTCTCGAGGAGGAGGGGGAGATACGGAGAGGAGTGTCACGTGTGACGTCATGTGACGTCACCTTTGACGTCGGATGTGACATCACGATGGTAAAATTTTCCTGCTAAATTTAGCGGGTGAATTTTGCCCTCGTGACGTGACACCTGACGTCACGTGTGACGTCATTATGGAAAACGTCCCATAATGCAACGCGCGGTTGCGCCGATCGCGACGGCGACCACGTCGCCACTCAAGCCGGAAACGGGCGCCTAGAAGCTGCGCTCTGATATATCGTTCCTTATACTGACTCGTTGCGCGCAGTGCTGACGAAGCCATGGGCGGATAGGAGAGGAAAGCCGCTTTCGAGCGAGCTTTGTGTGGCGGGCTGATCTCCGAAGGAGTGGGGTACGGAAAAGACCATACGAGGGGAGTTCCTTCTTCCACTGCTCTCCAACTGCTTGTTACGATCTCGGCCCTAAACATTTAGCAGCGCTACGCAATACTGTATCTGCGGAATGTAGTAGTTCGGAATGAAAGGTCGCTACCAATTTTTGAAATATTTCAATGAACTCACCTCTTTTTGGGCTTCCGCATCCCTTTTTGTACAAGAACGGTCTTCTGTTGTGTCATTGTTTTCTGCTGGAGCGCAGTTTACAGCCGGCAGTAGGGCTACAAATAATGTAAAAAGTTTTTTTTATAAATTAAATAAAAATAAGATTTAAAATACAGGTTCCCCATTCGCCTTGATCCACTTCAAAAATATGTGGAACTCGGAACCCTTGCGTGTGAATGCATTTCAGAATGTCCTAAAAAGCAGAAGTTCTAAACTTCAAGACAAGATATGTGATTTTCAATATCGAAGCTACCAACGTGGAATATCACTCGAAATAAAAAAGACAATGTTTTCTAAATTAAATCTCGGGCACCTACTTATCTGCACATCTTTAGGGACACAACATACCAGCCTCCGCGGAAAGAGCTTGGGGAGTGACAAGGCTGTAAAAGATTTTTACAAAAATGGTGTATGATCTTATCAGACACATATTATTAGGTTTGGTGTATTCACGTCATTTTCAGTGTGACGCCAATAAGATCGTACACCATTTTTAGTAAAAAGGTATTAAAGACTTTTCAAAACTTAATTTTCTGTCTTCCTTCTCGTTTTTCATTTTGGTACCACTGTCTCAGGTTTATCATCATGTTAAACGTGCACCAGATAGCCTGAACTCTGGCTATGTTTTCGTAAGACCTCATGCTTCCCTTGTGACATCAAAGGCATGATATTTCAGTGAAAATTAATTTTTAGCTTTGTTACGATTCTGATAGAATTAGGACTCAATTGCGACTTTGTGAAAACGGTATTGTTGACTGCAACAATAACAAATACTTATAAACAAATAATTTAAAAATCTCATTTGCGTGATCATCGCTATGAAGCTTCGTAATCAATTTGGATTCAAGGCTACTACTTTTACTGGTGTTGTGAGGTTATTGGCGTGCCTCTTTGGAATTTGCCCACTATAACATTAAATAGATAAAACAGGAGGTCCTATTTACGTAAAGGGTTAGGTTTTCTTTAGTTTTTATATAGTTGATTTACAATCTTTCTCCGTTGAATCTCCAGCCTTCGATGACTTAAGCTCTAAGGACAAAATGACAACATCCCCAAACAAACAAAACATCACGAACATGCGGCTCCGCCTAGAGACAAGAACTTTAGCAGCCGTGGGCAATAGGCCATGAACCATGGTGCGCTCTAGGTGCTGTCTAACTTTTCGTAATATCGCACAAGAAAACTTAAACCATGTGCTATATTGCCTTTCCAGATATAATCAGGATAGTGACAAGGCAGGGCAGAAGGTAGCAAAAGTAGAGCAAAGAAATGGAACTATTTGCATAAAGAACCGCAAAAATGAAACTCTCAGTCACAGTGGTAACGTGTTCTCGTCGACATGCTCTTTCCTTCGCTAGATAAGCCTCTGGTTTAGAAATGCAGCCAGTGCTCTGTTTCACTGGTCACTTAGTCGTTTCAGCCTACTTTGCCCAAGACTGTACACTATTAGGTGCAGAATAGTAGTCCTAATTTTGCAAGAAATCAGTTGAAAAATGCTGTGTTCATAACGCTGCGAAAGGCCGCTTTCTCTACCAGTCTACCGCATTTGCGAAAATAGACTACCTGTCACAACTGCAATAGCCGTGAATTCTGTAATCTTCATAATAGCTTGTGGACTGCTTGGTGGAGCTTGCAGAAGTCATGTTCTCCCTCTTCACTTTTATAGGCCAGAATGATCGTTGTAGCGCCACTGTCAGTAAAAACAATGTAAAAGAGAAGGCCAATGGCGAGCAAGAATATGACCGTTTCAAGGTTTTACTTTGTACCACCTCAAGCCTCAAAGTACCACCTCAAAGATAGAAGGCGATGAAGCCAATCATGCAACGCCAAAAAGGCAACGTCCTGCCCCCGCCGCCTTTCAATCCCTGTATCCCCCCCCCCCCCCGTCTAAACCAATCAAGCGCAAAGTCGTCATCGCGACCTTCTCTGTTTAGTTTCGTGTTTGTACTCGTGTGTCTTCTAGTCTTTGATTGCACTCTGACTTAGAGTGACAGTAAATAAAGCTGTCGAGAACCTCAAGGTTTAGATCGCCTTGTTTCTCTTGCGCTTTACGCTGCCAATCATATGGGATGACAGGGGACTTGTCAAGTAACCTTCACATTCCTCAGGGTATACATATTTTTTTGTTTCTTTTGTTCTTAGATATTCCAAAGTTCAAGGTTCAGAAAAGAAAACATGTAACTACTACAAAGATCGTTCATTATTTTGCTTTCGTTCATTTAATGCACAAGTCAGATTATGATACGAACATGCCGTTTTCGAACAATATAACCTTTGCTACTTCAGGACTGGTAATGTGGCAAAAACGAGAATTCTTGAAATCGACGTTTGCGACTGTCAACGTATGCATCAAAAAAATGCACAGACTGGCGGTAAAAAAAAAAAGAAGTAAAACAGTGACAGGGAGATAAGTCGCACACCATTTGGGTCGTGACTACTAGGTTTTTTTTATCACCGTAAATGGAAATGATAATTCAGTTTTTCTATACATCAAAAGTTTGCTGCAAACGCATTAATTTTTTAGCACTCGGCATGACTACATTTACAACACTCAGAATGACAGATATATTTCTAAAATATTGAAACCAAAGACGTTTGAATACAAACACTAGTGTAATGAATATCGAAATTTCTGAAGCGCGTTGACATATTCAAACTGTTATGACACCTAGTATCTCAGCGTGCAAATTTAAATTGAAACACACTGGTGCGACATGCCTAGTAAAATTTTAAATACATATGTGAGGAGCAAAAATAATTAGAACGAAACATCTGTATCCTTGTGTTTTTATTGCTGTGCTCTCCTCATTTTACATTTAATTTGTTACAGTTATATTCGTTTTTTTTTCGGTTTCATCACTCCTTTCTCCACTGTCGTGGTAAGCGCCGATTAATACTTGTATTTTTTAATAAAGCTATCCGAGGTTTGTTAGGTCTAGATCCAGTAAATAAGCTAAACGTAGAGTAGAGACAACCCATTCTCAAATATTCTGGTGACAGCTGCCATTTGGGTGCCCAGTACAGAGCGGCAGCAATTGGATGACGCTACAATTTAAACAAAGAAGTTAGATATTTTTATCTTTAGATCCGGCGAGGAGAAGCTCTGGTAATAGCATTTTGGCGTCAGTTTTTCTGCTCGACTTAGGAGGAAATTATATTGATGGGTAACGTATCTTAAAGTCACGTGACATAAATTTCCCCGCTAAATTTTGCGAGGAAACTGAAGGTGTTAAAATTACGCAATATTTATTCCTGCTAATAAACCCACTAGGCAGGAAACCGGTCCGACGGGCCTCGGTGCTCTGGAGGAAATCCACACCACAAGAGCCTGCACACCCGCTGGGCGGGCGACTTGGAAGGCATCGGGTGCCAGCTCCGCAAGATGCAACAACCGCAGAGAAAACAAGACGGTCAACTTCGAGCACCAGCTCTGGTCTTGTAAGTCACTGCACCGAGGTCAAGTAGCCTGCCTGGGAGAGGGGGTCTTCCCGCCCGGTTCATTAGACATTCAGGCCGACTCGTTGCGCTCTTCTCTAAGGCTTTGTGCTTGAGTATGGTCTGGAGGTGCACATTTAACTTTCTCCTTATGTGTTCAGTGTGTGTGTGTCTGTATGTGTGTCATGTACCAGGACCTTCAGGCCATCTAGCCTTTGACGCGCTTCCCTTTCGTTTTTTTTTTCGTTTATCTTGCCAAAGAAACGTCTCCTATTACTACCACTAGCAGGGAAAGTGGATTGGTGCATAGGTCACGCGGCATTAGGTTACTTTACGTCAATTTTCCAGTGACATATAGCGGGGAAACTGATTTGGCAGATAGGTCACGAGATTTCAGATCACGTAAACATAATTTCCCTGCCAACTTGGCGGGGAACGTAATCGGTGTAGAGACCGGCGGATAGTAATTGACGTCAAGCTATCTTGGTGTTAATTTAGTTCCCCCGCTAAATTTAGCGAGAAATGGACCGACGGACAGACGAACAGAGTGAGGGACACAATGTCTGTATTAGGGTTTTCCTTTAATAAGCAATTCATGATCTAAAAAGCAGCCTTCATGTGATTTCATATAAATCTTCAAACAATTTCAATAATGGAATCAACAATATGGCTGAAATATCGTAGCACTAAATCGTACCTTATTTAATCGGTTCACTCACGCCATCTGAACTTTAGCCTTGGTACTGCAGACATTATAATTTGTAATAAAATTGACGAAAGTTGTGTTTAACAAGATCACAACTATTAGATGGTATCGAAAAAGAACCCACACAATACAGCTGAGCGTTAAGGCAGTATAGTTGTTGCAAATCAACCAAATGTAAGCGCACGCAGAATAATTATAAACACATAAAAAACAAGCACCTTAATCGAATTCACTGTATCCTTGAAAAGGCAAAAAACGCACTAACAAAACACCAACATTGTTAATACTAGAACACATACAATATAAAACAAAATACATGCAAAACGCAGTATCCATGTTTAACAATGTTTTTAGAATATGTTATAGAAAAGTAGCAAGAAACGTCGATATGGTGACTAAAGTTTTCAAATGCTAACAAATGAAATCAAACAAATTTCAAAAACTTAAATAAGAACGTAGAATAATGCGACCATTGACGTCAAAAGACTTGATGACAGTTTGATCTAGCAATAAAATTCTGCTGTAGAACGTTTTATTATTAATAATAAGGCCCTTTGAATAAGTTTTTGTAATAGTTATTGGATGGGGTTCGATAGGGAAAAATGATGTTTTCCCGCATAGGCTAGAAAAGCATTGCAAATTAATATGGCATAGGCAATTTTTTGGTGCCCAGTGCTCTATTGCGGTTCATTTGTTCTTGTGTAACCTGAGGGGCCTGAGGAAGGCCTGCAGTATTTTAAATAATATGACTAAATAAACTACGCATCTCAAAGAGATACTATCTTATGAGTATGTGACACTAGGAGTGGTGATTGAAGAAGAAAGTTTGAGAATTGGCGGCTGAAATGAAATTAGTTGCAGCATCATTAAAATTGAGTTAAACCTGAATTCAATCCGAGACATATAACGCATACTACTGAACTTCTGCGTGGTAGATTTTGATTAGAAATGGGTCAAACTATTTTTGAACAAAGACCGCGAGTAAGTTTTCCCGCAACGCCCCAAAAATGCGTTGTTAATTTTGATAGTCTGATTTACTGAGTTAGTGACACCGGTGACAATAGAGCGCAGATATGAGAGTTGCACACAAAATTTAAACACGTGACCGACACACTCAGCATCCAGGGACAGGCATTTCGCAAACATTTCTCTGAACACTTATACTCTGGAAGCACACGTTGTTTCTTGCACGAAGTCCCTGCTAGATATAGTTCGGAGCTTGAGCAGGATTTGAAATGTAGAGCATGCATATTAAATGCGTCTGATGCAACCGGTGTCAGAATGTCCAATCATGTTGATTTGTCGCTTTTGATGTATTGCGGTTCACACTGTTTTACGTAAAATTTCTAAAAGACAGGGCAGTCGGCGTGTTATGGTGTCTGATGTCCCTTTTTTGGGACATGTTAAATATCTCACTGACTTACCTCGAATATCGTTGTGAAGGTTTATGTACGCAAGTGGTTCCCCTTTCTCGCTCAGTGAGCCGCAAAGGGACAATCACCGCAATTTGACGACCCACGAATTACTTTCAAACTAAAAAATAAGGTTTATGAATGGGACACGGCGTTTCAGATCTCCCAGCCTTTAATTTCGGAGTTAATTGAAGGTTGGCGGATATTCTCGGCTTCGTCGTTGCTTCTTTGCCTTATACTGATTGAATTTCGGTGCACTCTGTGGGAAGAAAGACGCCTGATCCTTTTGGCAATGTAGTCTCGATTTATGCTTGTCACAGAGAAAGAAATCATTAGAAGCGCTTGCTAATGAACAATTATTTCTGTGGTTTACTTGAAAACGCAGAGTCCATAAATTGTGAAGGCTTCGCTCAATTATATCGTATTTTTGAACATATTTGCAGTGCTCTATTAGTGCCATTGTATCTTGCCTTTTTAGTATACTTATATTTCTGTGCAAACAATATGTTCCAGTGGTGACGACGCTCAAATGAGCATTATCGCGATAAAATAAGTCTCGAAAGTATTTCCGGAATACAGTTTATATATGTATTTTTGTATTTCAATAGTTTTCTAATTGCATTTTACTTTCTGTATTGAAGTACCTTTCGAGACGTGTATTGAACATCGCACTACAATTTGTGGCCGATGTAACTCGTACTTCTCAGCGCATACCACCCTTCCCCCGATGTCAAAAACAATCGTAGAATAATAGACAATGCATCCACGGTGGAAAAGCTGACACTGAAGAAACTACGATGGGGCCAGAAAGAATGCGTTTATACCATACCTTGTGTGGTTTGAAAGCTTCATGGAGACCTTTATCAACGTCAAAGCGAGCATAAACATTGTTAGCTTTCAACGCAGTCTCTGGCAAAGGTGCAAAAAACAGAAGCGACCGAACGCCGCAAAATCAGAAAAAAACGTGCAAACAAAAAAAATTATTAAAAACTTATATATTGGGCTTCGAAACCTTTATGGAACTTTTGTCCAATTTGAAAGCATAAACAATGTAAGATTTTACAACAGCTTAGATCGGACAGTATGAAGTCAACACATCATTTACCAGTACTATTTTGTTCCTACCATTTTTAGAATATTAAGGTCAGGCTGTTGGTCAAAAAAGAACGCAGCACCTCCAATAGGAAAGAAGCAAATAGAGGTTGTTTCCCTTGGTTCCAATAGCCACGGCACACGTGGTCGAATTTACTGTGGTATTTTTGAGCCAGCCTTAGCATCGCTTTGGCCGACATTAGGCCTGATCTTGTTTCCTCCTAAGTACAGCGCAAGTCAAAGGAAGGTAAGTCAAAGGACCACATAAAAAGGTTTCTTAACGTACCGAGCTAAAATTTGTACAGAAGTGGCCGCAAAAATTTGCCTTAAGCGAACCAAAACTTTGCTGATTAAACTTATTTGAACAAAAAGTTAGAATAAACAAATCCCTACCTACGGCGTTCGCCTACTAACTAAAAGCGTCTGATTGGCGTTGCTGTTGATAGATGCCCGTATTGCTCTCAGCGTCGACAGGGAAGGGGAAGGGGGTCGGCAACAATAGTTTATTTAATTATCTTACATTGGGGTCTGATATAAGCCCAACCGATGAGTCGCGTGACTACAGAATGCTCTTAAAATTTCCGGCCAATATCGTTTTAACCGGTGTGCCTAAATACTGCTACATGGCAATAATAATTAAAAAAAGATTTGCGGTTGACCACAACATTGGGCGAGTGAATACCAACACATTTGAATAGCTCATGACGAAACAGCAAACCTACTGCACAGACCCGGCCATTCCTTCCACTTTCGCACTCTGGAAGGACAGTAAAGGCTTTCTCTTTCCGGTGATATTTTTTCTTCGTATACCTCATCGTAGATAATAAAAGGTCGCGCTCTCGTCACAGTTTCACTTCGGAAGTGAGTCAAATAGTCCATGCTAAGGTGAGAGGAAGTATAGTACACTGCACTAATACGTTACGAGCTCTTGTACAGACAACCCTACTGAATGAGATGTGCCATTTCCGCTGTAGTTAAATGCCACCTGGATCTCTCAGCGTTTCGAGCTCGCGCATACTGCCCGAGGCCAAAAAAGCAAAACATGTGCCGTCGGCAAAAATGGAGCAAAGCCGTCTACTACAGAGCCAGTCATCCTGCATTCTTCGGTGAAGTCAACATAGTCGCGCTGCACACATGACAGAGAAGAGCGGTAAAGTTTTTAGAAGAGTACACCTTGTTTTTAGAAGCGTACACCTAAGCGTACACCTTGTTTAGGAAAACTAAGCGTCCTCAATTATACCGTAAAACATTGTCCACGGGCCTCAGAGATGTGTATCAAGCGGACGTCGCGGAAATTTATAACATTGACAAGAATATTGATGGGAAAAGGTAAATGAGTTCTTTCTAATCGACCCGTTTTCGCGATTTCTTTCTGCAGACCCGATTTCTCGAAAAATGGGTGAGGAGTTCGTGAGAACGCTTAAAATCTTTTTTCGTAAAATAAAGAAAAGTAAGTTTTTATGCGCGGACCATGGTCGTGAATTTTACGGAAAATTAGAGAGGTCGTTTCTCTCTACGAATGGTGACAAACAATACTCTGTGTATTGGAAGCAAAAGGCTTCGGTAACGGAAGTTATACAACGAACCATAACCTGCCATACTTATAAATACTTTTGAGTATGCAAGAACGAGGCGGTTAATCGAGATTCTTCCTAAGCTCGTTAAGCCTTACATTTCCAGCTATCGCAGAATGCTGGGTGCACGACCCATCGACGTCAACGAGCAGAACCAGCCCAAATATTTTTTTCGAATGTATTCTCCTTTCGGACTTGTCAAAAATCCTAAATTTGAGGTCTGCGACCACGAACGCATATCGAAGGAACGCCACGTTCTTTTGCAAAAAGGTGGAGGCAATCTTTCCCGGACAAGATATTTATCGTCAACCGAATCCGATTAGATGTTCCCAGAACCTACCACCTCGTTGACATGGTGAAAAAGGAGCCCGCACCGGGGTCATTGTACGAGGCCGAGCTACCGCGCATTGCCCTCTCCGAAAACGAGACCTGGATCGCAGAGAAAATTATAAGAAAGTAGCGCTCTCCCGATATGCGGTACTTTGTAAAATGGAGAAGTTACGATTCCTCTGACAATAGTTGAGTTGAAGCGAGCAATTTTGAAAAATGAAGGAAGTCTGAAAGTGTACTGAGGCTCTTTTTTAATCGGCAGATTCACCATGGAGATATCTATTCAACTCAAACACTTTATTCAGGAAGTCTTTAAGTGAAAAGGTAGCGGTTGGATACAAATTTATTCCGTAAAGGGAGGGTTTCCTCCGTCCGGCCTCCTAATTTGATAAACATTGACGGAACACCGCCCTAGATAGATTGACTGCTGATGATGCTAGATCTTTTTCACAGTCGAGATCCAACTGCCTGAATTCATTGATGTCTGCCTCGTTTAGGCAATGTTTTAGGTTCAGGGTCTGATTTCTGTCCAATATTACGTCGTTTTTTGGGGGGAGCAATTGAGTTTTGTCCAGGAAAGTATCGCCAACATTGAATTTGGACATCGATGATTATGAACTATAACGTCTTCGTTCAGGGTCATTTCCAGCATGCATGTTTCCGTACGATTTTGATTGAGCCACGCCAAGATTGACGGCGATCAGGCATGCGGTCAAAGGAAAAATCACGATGACGATTATCAGAGACCAGAGTTTCGGCCGCTATACTTTCATAATGAACGAGTGGGGCTACGGTTCACGGACTACAGTTTTTTTTAATGATTTACAGCTGTGTTTAAAGAAAGCCATGAAAGCTACACTTATCTGGTTTGTGCAGGTGAGTTATACGGCCAGGTGGACATAGTATAGAGGGATAATCGCAACGGTCACTCGGCTAATTAAGTATAATTTGTTAATTACCTTTTTAATTAGTGAAAATAAACATATGGTTCCAAATAGAAACTTGCTAAGCATCACCTAAAACCACTAAATCACCTATTTTTAGGAAGATATAAGACAGGTGCAGCATTTTACGGCGTCCTGAAAAACTCTCAGTTAGGACGTGTTTCAAGGTTTCGGTTTCTTATCGGAGCGCATCTTTGAGCCCGCGGTCCTGCTCCCGGTGGTCGCGGCGCGAAGCCACCCCTTCGACTTTCTCGTAGGATAAGGTGAAGTCGGGCGCACGTATGTTGAGCGTCCCAGCCACTGGGGAGCAGGACCGCGGGCGCAGAGATGCGCTCCGATAAGAAACCGAAACCTAGAGCGCGTCCAAATGAAGCGTTTTCTACGGAACGCCGTAGAATGCTTCCCAGCATTATATCTTTCTAAAAAAAAATGATTTATGGGTTTTCGATGACGCTCACCAAGTTTCTAATTGAAACCATATGTCTATTTTCACTAATTAAAAAGTTAATTAGCAAAGTTTGTCTAATCAGCCGACTGATCGTTACGATTAGCTCCCTATGCCATGTGCCCCTGGCCGTACTACCTGCAGAAACCGCGTAACTCTTGCTCTTACATTTTTAACCAAATCTGTAAAGCTTAAAAGAACACCCTGTATAGCTAAATAGACGTAACTCGGTATCCGATAATGCGCGACACGATTGGCGCGATCGCTGACGCCACCCGATACGAGCCGCCTTTGAGGCTCAGAGAAAGAGAGAAAGGAGACGCCGTTCGAAATGGCCACGTTGAACATGCTTTCTGCTGGAAACAGCGCCTCGGCCACTGGCCGCGTATTCCCCGTATACCTTCTGACAACAGTACATCTGACTACAAGGTAATTCTTCCACGTCTTCATACTGGCAACTTGATATTAAATTCTGTTTCTCTCCACGCCGGCTTAAAGCGCTAGACCTTACATGGCCCTTAACTTTCGAGACACCATTAAAGAAGTTATTGACCTCCGCGATGTGAAGTCAACAGGGCAGTTTCAAATGAGTCGCGTTTAAATGATCACATGCACGAACGCGCTCGCGAAGGCGAAGCTTTGTCAGCGTGGAGAGCTCCTTGTGAAAGGCAAGAGGTGCCTCGTGATTGACCCATATACCCGTGACATAAAAATGAAACTTTGGTGGTTGCCGGATCACATGGAAGACAGACGCATCGTTGAGGTCCTGTAAGCGTCCGGAACCGTGCGAAACATCAGCCGCGAGAAATGGTGGTGTCCTGGATTCGGACATGTGGGGGCTCTGAACCGAGAAGTGAACATCACACTTCACGAAGGCGTAGTGATCGAAAAGATGCCACATATTTTGAAGATCTTCGGATGTCAGTGTCTCGTCCTCGTTCCGGGACGGCTACTACAGTGCCTCCGATGTGACAGAGTTGGGCACGTCGGCCGCCAGGTCAGGACGACACGACGTTTTAAATTTGGGCGGCATGGACGCACAACCGACAGTTGCATCACAACATATGCAACTAAGCTACTCAGTCCAAAAACTCAAGACAATGACGACTGGTCGGAGCTGCTGATAGATGTCACACAGGTTATCGACGCCTCTGAGCACTCCCCAGCGGTTTGAGCGTTTGCCCAGTATGAAGAACAGGAATCTGCTGAAGAAACAACGATGCCGTCACAGACGTCTCCGCCTAAGAAAGAAGACGATCCAGGTGGCCTCCCTGAACCAAGTCCTCAAACTGGCGACGATGAAAAGCAATCAAAGTCGTCAACGTAAACAATCGTCGTCGAAGAAGTTGGAGGAAAACAAGAAACAGAGCACCAGGCTATCACAGCTCCCGTGGTCAAGGCAACCCTTTCGGCCGTCGAGGGATTGGAACCAAAGGTACATCAAATGCCATTGCGAAGGTCTGCCCGACAGGCAATGTTTCTGTTGACGATGGCCTTTTGACAAGATAAAAAAAGGAAAAAGGTGGGAGCCCGGGAGCAGCCGTACTTCAAGCCACTCGGAGCCTTTAAGGTCACCTAGGAAAAACAATGTGGAGACTTTAGTTTGCCCTACACCTTTTCAATGCCTTTCGCCCTTATCGTACGTTTTATTGCCCTAAATCCAGGATTATTAAAGTCTAGAAGGAAGCAATATCAACTGTTACGAATTTTTAACCAGAAAAAGTTGACATCGCTGCAGTTTAAGAGACGCAGCTATCATCAGACGAGGGCATTGCCGAGGCTTTAGGGCCTTTTCAAAATGAATATAAAATTTGTGTTAGTCAAGCTTGTGGCCTCTCGCTCGGATGTTCTCTTTTTTTCGTAAGTAGCTCGATATATCATCAGTTTCCATTGACATTGACTTGAAAGGGCGTTTAATTTCTTGTGATCTTAGGTTATGGAATTTGAATTGGCGGTTCATTTGTTTATAGGCACCAAACACTCCAAATGCATGATGTTCGATTTTTGAGCTAATACCCACGCTATTTTTGTATTGAGGGAGCTTTGTGGTAATGGGAGATTTTAACTGCGTTTGTAGTGCAGAAGACCGAACGACGATGCCAACATAATTATGACGCCAGTGAAGCATTCCTGCAAACTGCTTTAGACAATGGCCTTGTTTATTTGACCTCTAAGAAAGACGAATCCATCCAGTATACTCACTTTCAGGGCGCCTCTCGCGCGCGACTGGACAGCATTTACGTATCCGGCAATTTATATCAGTTCATAAACAGCTGCAACGTAAAGCCGATTTTCTTTTCCGATCACTGCCTTGTGTCAGTGTACTACGGTCTGCGGAGACAACGTTTTTCCCACAGACAGCAGGAACTGTGAAAACTAAATCTAGATGCTGAAGAATTTACGAAAGCGATATACTTAGTTCTGTCAGATATGCTTCAAAATACCGACATGCACATTTTTTTTTAAAATGGGATTGTTTCAAGCAGGAGGCAAAAAATTTAGCGATCGAAAGGTCCACGATTATAGCACATAAAAATAACTAGAAAAGCGTGATATTTTTAGTAACCTAGTAAAGCTACATGAGCTCTGAATGCCTAAACCCCGGTGCATATAGTGACGACATAAACACAATAAGAGCTCAACTTCAGAAATATGAAACAAAAACGTCTCAGAGCAGGCCTAATTCGCTCCCGAAAGCAACGTTGTCTTGGTGAACAGCCTACATGGAGGTCTTTAGACGATGAGAGGCGCCACGGATTATCAAAAGAAATTGTAAAGATATACTACAAAGGCCCTGTACTGGTCAAGCCAACTGAAATCGCAAAATCATTTCAGCAGTTTTATACTGAAAGTTTCGAGAAATCGATACCTGTAAGTGATGAAACTCAAGTAGAATGAAATTTTAGCGCTGGTACCGAAATTTGGCAAGACAGACTGGGATATAATTGAAGACCACATAACCCTTAATGCAATAAAAACCGCTGTAGACTCGCTTACAAACAATAAGGCACCTAGACCTAATGGACTTGGTGTAGAGTTTTACAAAAACTACCGAGATAAACTGTGCCCTATACTACTTGATATTTTTGAAGAGGCATACGTCCAAAAGCTCTCCCTTCCTCTTTTGCCGTGGTGGACATACCTGTTTTAGTGCCAAAAACAAAAGACCCAGAAATGCTTAAAGGTGGAAAATTATAGGTCATTCTCACCTGCAACGTAGATTACAAAATATTTGTTATAGTATTAAACGAAAGGTTACAGCTAATTATTTAGAAACTAATAATTGAACACCAGAAATTTGGAATACGTGGAAGAACTATAGAAACAAATGTGCATGTAGCGCGCTTTGTTCTGGAATGGGCGTCAGACAACAACGAGCAGGTAGCACTTCTGCAGATAGATCTCACCAAAGCCTTTGATCCCGTAAGCCATTCGTTTCTATTTACACTCCTGCAGCATAGCGTGGCAACGACACGTTTTAGAGGGTACAGTTTTGCTACGCAAATAGTTCTACGAGGCTGATGGTCAATAATATACGAACAAGACAAAATTCACATAAAATCTTCTGTTCGGAAGGGTTGCCCTCTTTCCCGGTTCTTCTTCGCGCTGTACATAGAACTTTTGTGGCTTAGATTTCATTAAAAGCGAAAAGGTCCACAGATATTCCCTAGCAACGCAGAGGTAAAATTTCTCTCATACACAGATAACGTTGCATTTTTTCGGTACCTACAGAAGCAGTGTCATAGCCTCCTCTATACTCATAAAGCCTGGCAGTTCGACGACTGAGCCATAGAGTGCCCGGTCGTAGACTCGGAGCGAGAGGATCTGGTAGCACAGAGCATCAAAGAGTCATTTCTTGGTGAACCTGGACGTCAGCGCACAGCTTTTGCGGCGCCGAGGACTTGAAACAGAACTTGTTCGCTCGGGAGAAGTGTGTTTCGGCGTCTCGCCGTAGCGGGGCGCCAGTCCCGTGGCTCTCCTCTCATCCGTTATCTGCCGCTCCAGCTTTTCCATTTCGGCGGCCGCTTCTCGTGGCTGATCTGCCAGGCTTTGTCAGTCTATAGGAGTCTGATGGCAGTTTCAACGAAGCAATGAACTTAACGGAACGCTATTGTATGGTCACAAGAGCCTCTATAAACTCTGCAAGCTGTAACGGTTTTTGGTATGGTTCGTGGGCAACAAAACCCCTTTCTTTGGGGAAGTAGCTTGAGATCGAGGCTCTCTAACGTATATAGGGTGCCATCATCAAATATCCGTTGTAGTGGACCTTATTGCTCATCAACGACAACCACTTTAAAAAGAAAATCAGATGCGCGGCAAGGAAAGGATATTTTGATTTTGAACGAAAGCCAGTATTTGCAACATCTTCCTAGTTTCGAAGCTTATGTATGTACTACAGGTGTTTTATTGTTCTCGAACGAATACAAAAAAGGTTTCATGGTATTTTCGCCAGGTTTCTATGGTCCTCATCTTGGGATCGGTTCAGAACGGATATTTTCCTTCCTCTTGAACAAGGAGGGTTTGTGATTGAGTCATCTTTTTGTCCGCCAACTCGTATCCCGTTTCATTTTCTTCGAAATACGAACCATGCTTTTTCTAAGACTCTGCTACAATTACGCCTCGCTGAAAGTTTAAACTATTTTATTGTCTCCACTGACCAGACGTTTTAGGGAAGACCTTGGTTTTTTTTGAAGGAAGGTGGTTGATACGTTTGCCTTTTCAAAGCACGGTTTGCATTAGAATACTTGTTTAGTGCTTCGCGGAACGTATTGTCTGTATGTGTTACGGAAAGATTTTTCGAATACCGATTTATCGCACTCTTTTACCCTTGACCCAATCAGTGATGTGCTTAATAAAGTAAAACGAATGGGCGTACCTCCATCAACGTAGACATTTTTCTTTAAATTACACAAGTCCACGTTACCTGTTCATGTCTACAAGAAAGAGGAATATTTTTTCCCTGGACAGCAAACTGTCGATTACGTAATAGGCTGGAAACCATCA
>JAZHYW010003830.1:0-118364 GCA_037355805.1 Ixodes ricinus | reverse complement strand
TTAAACGCCTTTGTTCAATTTACGTATTATACACCCTGCAAAAGCGCGTTCCTAAGTGGAAGTTAGAAAAGGCAGGCTGGGGGCTTTCTTTAGATTAAACGCAACGCTGGATGCCTCACTCCTGGCAAGTCTGTCTCAGAGGATGCCGCATTATATATCACCGCTCGTATTCTAAGTGCAGCTTTTGAGGCTATTCCGCAGACTTGCGAAAATATGCCAAGGAGGTTAAGCCAGTGGTGGAACAAAGACTGTGCATCTACAAGAAAAGAACAGCATAAGGCCTGGGATACATTCCAGACGGTACCTCTACTCCTCTCAATAGAATAGAGTTCAAAAGGAGAAGAAAAAAATCGATGGACGAAGCAAGGCTTAAACGAGGTACTTGGATGAAGTATGTCTCTTCAGTAAACAGTTTTGTCTCGTTCAAGGAAGTGTGGGATCGATACCGCAAAATCAAAGGTGGTTATCATGGCTTTTGTGATTCCTCCTTTCCATTCTCCTACAACCTCGCTCAGAGATGTGGCTAATGTCCTCGGAGAGCAGTTCCACAATGTTTCTAGCTCCGATCATTACAGGGCAGAGTTTAGACAATTCAAGGCTCGTGCAGAATGCCATCGCATTAGTATGTCTGGAGGAAATACTGCAGGATACAACAAACCTTTCACAATGCACGAACTTAAGTTGGCTCTTAGTCTTAAGAAACAGTCGGCCCTGGCCCTGACGGGATTCATTACGAGATGATTCGTCAGCTCGCCCTGAAATCTCTGGAAACTTTGCTTTGGTTTTTAATCATTTGTGGACGCAGGCATATTTTCCCCAAGCCTGGAAGCAGGCCCATGTTATCCTACTGTTGAAACCTGGTAAAGACTCGTCAGTTCCATCCAGCTACCGCCCTATTGCACTTACGAGCAGTCTTGGCAAAATATTTGAGCGGATGATCAATAGGAGGCTGGTGTATTTTCTTGAAACGCAGGGTTTCTTTGATCGGAACCAGTGTGGTTTTCAGGGAGGGCGGTCAACTGTTGACCACCTAGTGCGCCTGGAAACGACTATACGTAACGCTTTTGTAAGCAGGCAGCACTGCGTGTCAGTCTTCTTTGACTTGGAGAAGGCATACGACACGGCATGGCGGTATGGAATACTTAGGGACCTGTTCGCATGTGGTTTACGTGGTCGCATGCTGTGTGTTATAAAAGCTTTCTGTCTGACCGAACATTCAAAGTTAGACTAGGTGCCACATATTCAGACCTTTTTATTCAGGAGAATGGGGTGCCACAAGGGGGGGTCTTGAGCGTTACATTATTTGCCGTGAAGATCAACTCTCTTTCAAAGGTAATACCACGCACCGTTTCTTACTCCTTGTACGTTGATGACGTTCAAATATCAGTTTCTTCTTGCAATCTCTCCAGCTGTGAACGCCAGCTGCAGCTCGCAATAAATAAAATGAGTAAGTGGGCCGACGAAAATGGTTTCCGGTTCTCACCTGAGAAGACGGTGTGCGTACCATTCTCTCTAAAACGTGGAATAACGCTGGATCCATCATTAGAGATCAATAGAACTCCCATAAGTATCCGAAATGAACACAAGTTCTTAGGACTCATTTTTGATAGGAAGCTAAATTTTATTTCACATTTGAAACAGCTAAAACTTAAATGCCTAAAATCTGCTAATATCCTCAAAGTCTTGTCACACAGGTCATGGGGATCTGACAGAAAGTGTCTGCTGCGCCTGTATAATTCCCTCGTCAGGTCCCGCCTTGATTACGGAGCAATAGTCTATGGATCGGCAAGGTCATCGGCACTCAAGATGTTGGATCCTGTTCACCACCTTGGCCTTCGACTTGCCACAGGGGCTTTCCGGACATCACCAACCCTCAGTTTATATGTAGAGACAAATCAGATGTCACTGGAAAAAAGACGGCAATATATTAGCTTGATTTACACCTACAAAATCCTGTCCGACCCTAACCATCCAACATACCGCTGTGTGCATGACTCTAGTTCTTCCCTTATTTTTCAAAATAAGCCTAGTATTGTTGCGGCCGCTCAGTCTTCGCCTTGAGGACATCCGTCAATCTCTTAGTCTCGAACTGAATGACATAAGCTTACTCCGAAAGGACCGACACTGTTGCACCTTGGGACCTGCTGCCAGTCAGCTACGATTGGTGTTTCACCAGGTTCAACAAACATAGTATTTCTCAATAATCATCCAGCAGGGTTTCAAGAAGTACTAAAAATACAAAGATTATGCACAGTTTCATACTGCGACGGGGCAAAGACCATCACTCTTTTGTTGGATCTGCCATGGCTAATACTCTGAATCATTTCATGAGCGCTCAGCGGGTTGAACAGTGTTGCTAGCCTATATTCTGCAGCGAAGCTTCAGGTGCAGTAACAGCAACAGTGGACTATATTATAGAAAAGCCATACTATGAAGGCCGTCGATGTTTGTTTGACTCTCAAAGCTGTGATAACTTTGCAATCAGCTCTGTAAAGGATTTAAACATAATCTACATCCAGGTTGTGCGTGCAAAAATAAATGAAAGGCCTACAAAGGGGCATGACATCATATTTTGTGAGTACTTAACCATGTTGAGCTCAGGGTCAGTGAGGAGGCTGACAGGCTGCGGCCTCTTCTAAAAACCTCACAGAACACGTCTGCAGCTCCACACATGAGACCTGAAACCTATTTTGGGGCAGCCATTTTCCTAAAGTGGCAAACAGAATGGAATCAACAGCATGACAATAAGCTGCACTCCATCAAGCCTGTTTAGGGATGCGGGAGAGCTCTTCCCATAAAACCCGGTCTCGTGAGATATTACTCTAGTCAGCAGGCTTGGTCGTTCTTGCCACCCATGTGTGCCTGCATGGAGAAGATCCACCTTTTGCAGAACCACTGTGGTGAAATCCTGACGGTCTGGCATATTCTTGGTCTCTGTCTCTGCCTTGCCCAAGAAAGGCGCTCCTGTTTTCCGAGATTGCTCAATGTATTGTATTCCATTTCACCCTGCACTAGTCCTTGGCGAGCAGCCGATGAATTCCTTTATGAACGTGTTGCTATGTTCCTTGAGAAAACAGGTTTTTGCATAAGTTCTAGCTTTTCCAACATGCACTTTCTATAGTATGTGACCACCATAGACAATTAGGTCCTTTTAAGCATTTTATCTTCTGCCAGAATATCTGACCTTTACTTCTACTTTAAATAACACTCTACCTCTGCTTTGCGTAAATAATTAAGTTTGGCGCAGTACATGCTTGCACGTCAGCTGTTGCGCCAGAAAGCCCCCTAATCAATCAAATAGTAATTTAAGTATAGTAGTAGAATAGAGAAATCAAGCGAGCCTACTGTCAAACATGAGAACAAAAAGCTAAAAGTACAAAATTAAATGTAATTAAAAAAATATATAATTTTTTTCTTCCAAAATTTTTATATGGAAAAGTTTTCTATTTGTGTGTATTTATACAATAAATTTTTTTTACATATATGGTTTCGAGCTTGTATGATAAGCCAGAGCTTACTGTAAACATGAGAAGAAAAAGCTAGAAGTACAAAATAAAACAAAATTAAAAAATACTAATTTTATTTTTTTCTTGAAAACTTTTTATATGAAAATTTTTCGGTGTGTTTGTATATATACAATAAAATTTCTTCGACATATTCTTTCGTCATGTTAAGCGATGCATTTGGAAAAGATATACATGTTCTACTTCATCTCTGACGCATATCTCTCAGTTTTTCACTTAAATATTAGCGTTTTTCTGATTTGATAATAGTTTTCATTGCTTTCGAGTCCACCACAGTTTGGTAAAACTTGTACGATAACGTATTTATAGTATATTACGTTATAGGGGTTCTTCTGCAGAGTTCAATTTGCTTACTTAGTAAACAACAGAAATCGAAACTGCATTACATATATGTTTCAGTACAAGATTAACAAACGTGTATAAGACGTTTAAAAATGTTTAAATTTTAGAAGAAAGGAGGCATGACTGGTATGTTGTTATAATGAAAATGTTCATGCACATGTCCAGTTTACTTGTAAAACATCAAGGTTCGAGATTTCGAGATTGTAGGTAAGAGCACGTCAATAAGCCTGCACAAATTTTTTCTTTCTTGAAATGAACTTAATTAATACGATATCTAAGCTAGGTTTGTCGAAACCTCCTCAGTCTCTGTTTTTATTGGCACTCCTATGTTTATGATCGTAACGCGCATTCCAAACCTCGTAGAACGACGTGGGAAACTATCAGTTCGGATAGCCTTCGACAGCGCTTTGATGCTTGTCCAAACCTAGTCAGGAATGATGTGGCGTAAAACTATCAGTTCCAACGGCACTTGGGCGCTAGTTTCACTTTTCATTGCCACGTGCGCATTTTCCCTAGAATGGTGTAGGGGTGAAACTGTCGGTTCGGATAGCGCTTCAACAGCACTTCGGCTCTTGGTTTCACTTTTGTTGCAACGCGTCGTCCTCCCTAATTCATCCTTTTTTATATTTCCTTTTTCTCATTGAGATACAAGTACCGTCGAGGTACTCGTATCGTGAAGGTAGTTGTATCTCGAGCAAGGCACGCCCCAAAGGAGATGGTTTAACCCTATCATCGTTGTCAATCCAGGAAAGAAATTCAAGTAGCTTTGTGGGAATCTGGGGAACTGCTAAAGAAACAAAACGGGAAGTAACTTACTTTGCGACGAGTTGAGAAAGTGTGTCACAAAGCACTTCCCCTTTACCCTTTCTAAGTATCCATGCGTGCCCAATGGAATACGCATAGAACTCAATGACCACACAAGGTTTTCGTTGTTGAGTGTTTTCATGTCACTCGATACAGCAATGGCCATATTTTGCATATTTCCCTAAAATATAAACTATGTGAAAGTCGTGTTCTTGGGAGAAGCACTCGGCGATACTTGCGGGTGTTCTACGAACGTGGACCAAATCCTTCTTGCGAAGAGTCGCATAGAAAAAGTGTCGTACTATCGGTTCCTGCCTACGGGAAAATTTAGGAAGTGTTCGATATTGTCACGAATGGACAGGCGAGGAGACAAGAGAATAACTGGAAAACTGAAACGTTTAATGGGGGCGAACTTGTGCCCAAAAAGAAAAAGGAAACAGAAAGATAACAAGCAGAGCGTCGCGGGCGTCGAAGTCGGCGAAAGCAGCAGAGATCGAACGCTGAGGCGAAACTGACTCCGGCTGGCCATGCGGAGCCCCTTTTGTGCACGCGTGGGCTTCTGGAACATTCGGCGTAGAACATTCGGTGCGCAGAACATTCTAACCTAGAATGAGCAACAACGGTTCTCGAAATTACCAGAAATCTAAATTGAAAGAATAAATAAAAGACGCAGGCGCTCCCACGGGATCGAACCCTGGGCTTTCTGCGTGGAAGGCACGCGCGATAACCGTTAGGCCACGAGCGCGCTGCCTGCTTGGTCAGCTGCGCTCGCGGCATTATTCCCCGCTTTAAAAAAGTGCATCGTCCCGATGCAGCACAAAGATAAAACACAAATACACAACAAAAAGATAGCAGAGTCGCAGAGCCACAGTTCACAGTTCACTCTTTGACGAGAGTCCAAAGTTCTATCGTTCGTAATACGGCTTGAGCCGGACGACGTGCACCACCTCAGGTCGTGGCTGGCGTCTTGCAGATGGGCGCGTTCCGTCGGGTAGAACTTCGTAGTTCAGATCGCCGAGGCGTCGGATGATTTTGTAGGGTCCGAAATAGCGCTTGAGGAGCTTCTCGCTGAGACCGCGGCGCCGAATCGGTGTCCACACCCATACCCGGTCCCCGGGTTGGAAGTGGACGTCCCGGCGACGAAGGTTATACCGGCGTGCGTCGACTCGCTGTTGCTCTTGAATCTTGATTCTTGCCAGTTGGCGAGCTTCCTCCGCGCGTTGCGAGATCAGTTGAGCGTCGTCGTTGCCATCGTCGGTCGGCACGTGAGGCAGCATGGCGTCGAGCATTGTGGTAACCGTCCGGCCATGTACCAGTTGGAACGGCATCATTCCTGTGGTTTCTTGTACCGCTGTGTTGTACGCAAATGTGACGTACGGTAACACCTCGTCCCACGTCTTGTGCTCCACGTCGACGTACATAGAGATCATGTCGGCGATGGTCTTGTTGAGCCGCTCTGTTAGCCCGTTGGTCTGCGGGTGATAAGCGGTGGTTCGTCGATGGCTGGTGTGACTGAGCCGAAGAACCTCTTGAGTCAGCTGTGCCAGGAAAGATGACCCTCGATCTGTGATCAGCACTTCAGGTGCGCCGTGTCGAAGGAGGATGGACTCGACGAAAAACTTGGCCGACTTCAACCGCTGTTCCCGATGGGAGGGCTTTCGTCTCGGCGTATCGTGTAAGATAATCGGTCGCCACGATAATCCACCGGTTTCCTTGCGTTGATGTTGGGAACGGCCCAAGTAAATCCATTCCAACCTGCTGGAAGGGCGTAGTCGGGGCAATTATCGGCTGCAGAAGTCCCGCTGGCTTCGTCGGAGGCTTTTTACGTCGCTGGCACTCATGGCAGGACCGTGTGTACAGATGGACGGTCTTCGGGAGTCTCGGCCAGTAGTACTTGTCACGAATCCGGGCTAGCGTCCTGCTGTAGCCGAGGTGTCCAGCCGTCGGGTCGTCGTGGCATGCTTGAAAGATTTCTTCTCGAAGGCCAGCAGGAACCACCAGCAGCCAGTCAGAGTTACTGGTTCCGAAGTTCTTCTTGAAAAGCACGCCTCGCCGCAGAACGAAGCTTGACATGTCTCGGGCCAAGACTCGCGGGACTGAACTTCCTTGACCCTCGAGGTGGTCGATCACCGCGCGGAGTTCCGGGTCGTCTCGTTGGAGTGCTCCCATGTCGGTATCTGTAACTGCGCCGAGAAAACGGTCGTCATCGTCGTCGTCGGTGCTGTCAGAAGGGGTTCGACTGGGGCCCTAGACAGACAGTCGGCGTCGTTATGCTTGCGGCCAGACTTATGCACAATGGTTACGTCGAATTCTTGCAGTCGGAGACTCCAGCGAGCGAGGCGTCCTGACGGGTCCTTTAGGTTGGCGAGCCAACAGAGAGCGTGGTGGTCCGTGACAACGCGGAACGGAATCCCATACAGGTACGGGCGGAACTTGGTTAGCGCCCAGACGACAGCAAGACATTCCTTGTCGGTCGTTGAGTAGTTTCGCTCTGCCTTAGACAGTGCCCGGCTTGCGTAAGCGATCACCCTCTCTGCTCCGTCTTGTCTTTGGACGAGTACCGCGCCGAGTCCGGCGTTGCTGGCGTCAGTGTGAACTTCCGTTTCCGCTGATGGATCGAAGTGCCCGAGGATAGGGGGCGACTGGAGTCTTTCTTTCAGTTCGTTGAACGCTTGTTCTTGCTCCTCTCCCCACTGGAAGTTCACGTTGTCCTTCGTTAGATTCGTGAGCGGTGCAGAAATCTTGGCAAAATCGCGAACGAAACGTCTGTAGTAAGCGCACAGCCCAAGAAATCTTCGAACAGCTTTCTTGTCTGGTGGCTTTGGAAATGCGGCGACAGCGGATGTCTTTGCCGGGTCAGGGCTTACACCCTGAGCACTCACGACATGGCCCAGGAATTTGAGCTCGCCGTAAGCGAACTGACATTTTGACGGCTTGAGTGTAAGTCCAGCATTCTGGATAGCCTGTAGCACGGCTCGCAGACGTCTCAGGTGCTCGTCAAAGTCGCTTGCGAATACCACGACGTCGTCGAGGTAGACGAGACAGCTTTGCCATTTCAAGCCTGAAAGGACGGTATCCATTACGCGCTGGAAGGTCGCTGGTGCTGTGCACAGTCCAAACGGCATCACTTTAAATTCGTAGAGTCCGTCCGGCGTGACAAAAGCAGTCTTCTCACGATCTCGTTCGTCGACCTCGATCTGCCAGTACCCGCTCTTCAGGTCCATCGACGAAAAGTATCGGGCATGGCGCAGCCGGTCCAAAGTGTCGTCGATGCGGGGCAGCGGGTAGACGTCCTTTTTTGTTACGGCGTTCAGCCGACGATAGTCCACGCAGAACCGAAGAGTCCCGTCCTTCTTTTTCACAAGGACTACCGGTGAAGCCCACGGGCTGCTTGAGGGCTGGACAATGTCGTCATCCAGCATTTCTTGGACCTGCTTCTGGATGACTTCTCTCTCTTTCACAGAGACACGGTACGGCGACCGATGAACAGGAAGCGCGTTGTCTTCAGTGACAATTCGGTGTTTCGCAACGGTCGTTTGGCGCACCTTTGACGACGTGGAGAAGCACTCAGTGAACTCGGCGAGAAGGTTACTGAGTTGTCGTCGTTGTGGGGTAGGCAGGGTTGGGTCGATGTCAAACTGCGAAGGCGGCGTTGTCTTGGGTGGCCACGAAGAGAGGTCTTCTGATATTCCGGCGATTGCGGCTGAGTCCGGGAGTTCCTCGGCGTGACCCACGGCGGTGCCTTTCGTAAGGTGCTGGGCCTCCTGTCGGAAGTTCGTTACCAGTGCGACAGTGTGTCCGTCTTGGAGCTCCGCGATGCCTCTTGCGACGCCGATCCCTCTCTCTAGGAGCAGTTGGACGCTACCCTCCAGCAAAGCTTCTCCGCAGATGCCTTTTTCGGTCGCGACAGGCACAAGTACACTCGAGCGTGGTGGCAAGTTCACGTGGTCGGAGAGTACACGGACTGTAGCTGACGTGGCTGCCAAAGTTTTCTGATCCTCGGGCATTACGACAGGTTTCCGCAGCCTCAACTCGTTGGCTTCCAGGTCGATGACGGCGCTGTACTCGCACAAGAAGTCCATTCCGAGTATAACGTCCCTCGCACAGTCCCGTAGAACGACGAACTTTACCGGACACGTCTCGCCGTGAATCTCGACACGAGCAGTGCATCTTCCGACTGGCGTGATGAGATGTCCCCCGGCGGTGCGTATCTGTGGGCCATCCCACGGCGTCGTCACTTTCCGAAGGCGTTGGGAGAGCCTCCCACTCAGGACGGAGTAGTCTGCTCCGGTGTCGACGAGAGCCGACGCGTCGTGACCGTCGATAACGATGTTTAGGTTATTCTTCACCGTTGCAGGAGCGTCGTTTCGGTCTCTGGTGGCGTTTGAGTGGGGGCCCTCCGACGTTCGTGGAGGATCTTGGCGTCGGTCGTCTTCGGCAACTCCACCTCCAGGGGTTGCCGCGCCTAGTTTCCCCGGCGAGGAGTGAGGGGTGACAGGCTTTCACGTCGGGATCGGTGCATCGGCGAAGCTGGACGTCGTGGCGACGGCGACCGGGACACTCGGCGGTACGCAGGCTCGGGGGACTGAGGTCGTCGCAGGTACTCGTCGATCTCCCGAGGGCGTTCACCATAACGGGGGCGCGGATCGTTCGGGTGGAACCCGCGCAGCCCGAGTCGTTTGTATGGGCATCGGCGGTACACATGATCAGCTTCCCCGCAGTGGTAACACAGCGGGCGTCGGTCGGCCGTCCTCCAGACGTCCGTCTTCCTCGGCGCAGGTTGTTCTGGGCGAACGTGCGCCTGATCTTCCTGTCGTCGGGGGTACTGCGGCGTTCGGGCGTCTCTTCGGGGTGCCGCCGTGGCTTGGCGGGGAGCTTGCGGCGGGCGTCGGGCCATGGCGGCGTAGCTCAGCGTCGGCTCATTGGCTGCGGCCACGGTGACAGGGGTATCCGGCAGGAACGCTCGCTGAACCTCGTCCCGAACAACCTCGGCAATGGAGATTGAGGCCGGGCGCTCAGCAGTCGGCAGAAGCTTCTTAAGCTCCTCCCGGACGATGTCGCGGATAAGTTCACGAATGCCCGGGGTGTCGTGGGCAAGGTCGCAAGCGGACTGCGAAACCGCGCTGACGCCGGGTAGTCTCTGGTAGTGGCTGGCCCGGGCTTGCAGAGCACGCTCGATGTTGGTGGCCTCAGTGATGAAACCTTCGACGGTGGTAGGCGGGCTCCGCACAAGGCCACCGAAGATGTTTTCCTTCACGCCGCGCATCAAGACACGCAGCTTTTTGTCTTCGGGAGCGGTTGGGTCGGCGCGATTCATCAGGTGGAGAACGTCTTCGACAAAGCTTGTGACGCTCTCGGTCGGCCCTTGGGTTCTCGCTCGCAGGAGTTCTTCGGCACGCTGTCGTCGGTGCTGGTTGGCAAAGGTGCGTCGCAGCTCGGCCTCGAATTCTTCCCACGACGAAATTGACGCTTCGTGGTTCTCAAACCAGGTGCGTGCCGTGCCTTCCAGAGCGAAGTAGACGTTCTGAAGGCACTGCTCCGGTGTCCATCGGTTATGGCGGGCCACTCGTTCGTAATGTTGAAGCCAATCTTCAACGTCCTCGTGGATCTCCCCGTGGAAAGGCGTCGGAGTCCGGGGTGCGACGGGCAGGTATACGACGGCAGAAGCGGCCGGGGTCTCCGACTGGTTGGCCATCGTCGTCGTCCTTGTTTGCCTGGTCCTAGGTGGCAAGGGTCCTAACTCCGCGGGTAGGCCAAGGTTCCGGCGACTTGATCGGAGCTCGGTCTGGTCTTCGTTGGGTTCTTGGGGGCTTGTGATCGGACTTGCACTGCGGGAACTCGGAGGGGTACGCGGCAGGGGCATGCGTTACCCCGCACCTCCACCAAAATGTCACGAATGACAAGTGATGAGGCGGCAGAATAACTGAGTAAACTGAAACGTTTAATGGGGCGAACTTGTGCCCAAAAATAAAAGGGAAAAGAAAGATAACAACAGAGCGTCGCGGGCGTCGAAAGCGGCGAAGCAGCAGGAGTCGAACGCTGGAGGCGAAACTGAGTCCGGCTGGTTACGCGGAGCCCCTTTTGTGCACGCGTGGGCTTCTGGAACATTCGGCGTAGAACATTCGGTGCGCAGAACATTCTAACCTCAGAACGAGCAACACGGTTCTCGAAATTACCAGAAATCTAAATTGGAAGAATAAATAAAAGACGTCGGCGCTCCCAGGAATCGAACCCTGGCTTTCTGCGTGGAAGGCACGCGCGATAACCGTTAGGCCACGAGCGCGCTGCCTACTTAGTCAGCTGCGCTCGCGGCAATATAACTGGGTTAAGAATCACTTTTAGCAATTACCTTTATAATAAACAAATTTAAGATAGCATTCCAGTTACCAACATGGTGGGCATAATCGAAAACTATTAAATCAACCCATATTAAGGCATGTGCAGCCCTTAACAGCACTCTGTAAAATACACTCAATTGAAAACTATTCAACTATTAATTGCAAACTATTAAATTCACCCAGATTAAGATACAAGGCACATGCAGCCTTTCGGCACCCCGTAAAATACGCTAAATTTGGACGGGTTTTGAAAAGGGGGTAAAGCTAAACTAGGCGCTTTAATATCTTCATAGGGACACCCCCTAACTTTTTACACCCTATAATAGAGCAGCATGCCTGTACAGCCTTTGTCGGCTCTAGAAATTGTCTCTTTGGAGTTGACGTCGTGCGGCAAAGCCCCTCGAATGAAGACGAGCTATAGCTCAATTTGAGTGAAGGTTTTGTTGTTGCTTTTCTCTTCAGAAGGTCATATGTTACTTAACGTTTTGCCATCACTAGTTAGTTCAAGTCACTAAACAACTAAAACAAGTTTTTAAAAAAAGAAGTTTTTTTTTAGATGCGGAGCATCTCTTGCTCGGGTCTATGTCCCGCGGCCTTGTAGTCCGCACTCGCACTACGCACGCGCAACTCTCCTCCTTCCCTCTCCACCAGCTGCGCGTTACTCTCTCCGCTCTCTCTCTCTACCAGCTGCGTGCACTGCGCGTGCGTTCGCTTCTACTCACACCGCGCACGCACGCGCAACTCTCCTTCTCTAGTCTCCTCTCCTTCAAGTGTGAAAAAATACACGGCGAGCGGCGAGCGTTCCAAGTTTCTCTGCCGCAAGCCGCAACGAAGGCTCGCATAGGGGGTAACGCTAGGGCAGTCGGTGGCGCCATCTCTCGACGTCAGCACGCAACTGACTCTTTCCTCGGAACCAACACGATGCTCCGCATCACCCCATGGTTCCCCTCGGGAAGATGGTGTAACTTTTTTTTTAAATATTGAGGTGCACTTTTGTTACATTTAGAGAAATGAGTGACGTTTCTGCATTAATAACGGAACTAAAATAATGGCTAAAAAAAGTATTTTTGTATAATATATTTCGCGTCGTTTTATACGAAGTAGCTTGTCAGTAAATGATTTGCGAATGCATTCCTAAAAGATGCTTAATTGACGTGTTTCGTAACTTGTTTTTTTACGGAGAAATTTTTTATTGTAATTTTCAAGATTGTGCGTATGTGTCGTAAGCCTTCCGTAAAATAAGTCGAAAATATTATTACCACGTGCGTGCTTAGGTGTGAAATCGACGGCCGCGCAAAACAGCGTGGCAAAACCTCGGCAATCTCCGCACCTCCTGCTTCAGAATTTCACATTTCCAGAAGAAAATTAGCTACGGCGTTGGCAGATAGCTGAATCCTTCTGCCAAGAACATGGCTGTGGCATATTTTTTTTTATAAGTAGCGAGGAAACGCTTTGTAGTTAGCGTGAGTGGGCATCTGGCTGGCACTCGGAACTGGGCTTCATTTTTGCAGCCAGCTGACCGTCGTTTTGCCGCGTCTTAATCTTTGGAGGGTTGGCTTTTTTTTTTGTTCTTTGCACCTTGATTTTGAGCTAAAGCGCACCTATGCATTTTTTTTTTATTGTTTGTGTTGCCGTGCTTGGCTGTCGACCACCCCAATTAAATTTGTTGTTTGTTTTTACCTCCGCGTTTCACACAGCGGTCTTGGGTTGACTCCACACAGGGCACAGACCCATCGTTTGTCGCCAGTCGGAGTCTAACATTTCTGTTTGGAACAAACAGAAATACTAGACTTGTATTTTGTGCTATTTCTTGTATTATATTTTGTGCTATTTCCTCGTATTTGGTGCTATTTCTTGTATTTTGTGCTATTTCCTTGTATTTTGTGCTATTTGTATTTTGTGCTATTGCTTGTATTTTGTGCATTTTCCTCGTAGTTTGTGCTGTTTCTTCTGCTTATAACGTTCTCGAAAGTCAAATCAGACGTTGAAGTAGTCGAACACGCGAGAGTTGTAAGTTGAGCGCGTGTTGCTTGTCTTTCTGAGTATCTGGTGTGCGATTGTTTCTCTGCCTCGTCGCCGTAAAACACAGTGTGGAACAAAGCTTTTTTTTTTCCCTTGATTTTGCCTCACTCCGCGACAATCTCCGTCTGCAGACACAAACAGAGATTGTGTTTGCAGACAAACACACAGACAGACACAGTGTGTACACTGTGTCTGTTTAGCAGCCACGGCATGGCTACCTTGTTCATTGCAGAGGTTTGGAGGTTGTGGCCAAGATGGCTACCTCGTCCATTGCAGAGATTTGGAGGTTGCGGCCAAAATAATAATAATAATAATAATAGAAGGGCTTTTATCTGCCGTATAATCACGGCGTTCCAGACCCTCTTTGTGCCCGTGTGCAGAGAAACTGGAGGACGACCACCTGCTCATGGTCCACCAGCTGGAGGAGAAGGAACGGGCGGTGCTGAGGAGCGCCAGCAGGCCTTCTCCGAGGTCTTCCAGGAGGACCTGGAGGCCTACAGGGCCCAGGGGAGGATTCAGCGTGAGTGTCTGGAGACGGCCTTGTTCTAGTCCTTTGAGCTCCTTGTCTCTGGTTTTTCTTTTACTAAAAGCGTCCTCCCACTGCCCGCCCTCTCGACGTCAGGAAAACGCACTTCTCAAAGCCGTGCTCTCAGGAGCAACAAGATTGAGGTACACCTAAGCACTTCTTATGAGTTGCGAAGGCGGAAGCATGTATACCAATCTTGCTGTAGACGGTCGAGCATGTTGGTATCTACAGTAGACTCCGTTAAGGCGAACTCGCTTAAGCGGAATTCTTGGATGTGCCGAACAAAGTAAGAACACTTGGTTGGTTTCCCATAGGCGCAATGCAAAAAAAAAAATCGTTTAACACAAACCGCTTTGCGCGCGCATTATGGATAACTCGAACTTTCACAGGTCCCCTTCGCGATGGCACTGCACCGACAACGACGCGCGCGTTGCGCCGGCCGAGGTGTATGTCAGGTGTACCGTAAAAAACCGCATATAATACGAGTTTTTTTTCTAATTTCCAGCTTTGATGAGGCGCGATCTAACGCTGTTTGACGTAGTTTCGGTTTCTAAACAGTATGGCACTCAAAACAGCTATCATCATCATTAAACTCACAATGTCCGAGGCGCCACCATTTGCACACAGTCGGGCTCGGCAATGGCGTCGTGCGAAAACAATCGTCGGTCGCCTACAAAAGAAACGTTCTTTTGGTTGCGGAAGACATTGGAAACAGTGCTGCCGGTCGACAATTCGCCGTAAATGAGGGCAGCATTCACGGATGGAGACGACACAAGCAAGCTCTGTTCGCGTGCAACGGAACGAGAAGGAGCTTTAGGAGCCCAAAGAATGGCGCGTTCGCTGACGTTGAGGCAAGTCTCGGCGACTTTGTAAAAGAGCCCCGTGAACGGCACCTCGCCATAAATATCGAGCTGCTGCATGAGAACTTTGGCGAGCTGACGTTGGGTTACTCGCTTAGAGTAATGCGCCGCGACCGGTTTTCACTGCGTCGGCGCACGCTTGTCGCTCGCTCTTTCAAGACGTGCGACAAGTCACGACAGTGAAGACTACTGCCTTTGGGAGGAGACGTCGGGAGTGCGGGATTTCCAATGCGCTCGACGACAGTGAAGACTACTGCCTTTGGGAGGAGGCGTCGGACAAGGAGCCTGATGGGCGTGATGACAGTGATTAAGGTTCAATAATGAGATGTGTGCCAGGAACATGGGCCATATGTCGTTTTCAATGCTGGACACCGATTTGCACAGAGGAGGCGGCAGTCAAAAATCACCGAATGGATCGGTTCCCCCACCAGTGGTGTGTGAAAGATTATTTTTTCTTCTTTTGTCATGGTAAGCCAAATAAATGTCCCTTTTTAAGTAACTCTTCATTGTAGGCTTTTTCATTCTGTGTTTATTGGTCAACAGCAATGTAGACATGGCCAGCATGATAATTAGGGCACTTCTGTTAAGGTGAACATCTGATAAGTCGAACAAATTTTCAAGGTCCCTTCGTGTTCGTCTTAAAGGGAGTCTACTGTAATTTACGACAAGGAAAGAGGACATTGAAGATAAACAGACGAGACAGGCTTTTAACTTTTGCTGCGTCAGTTTCAACGACCGGCCACCCCGTGGCGCTGCGCGTCCCGCAAGCGTGTGCTTCGTCTTTGCGGGCTACCCAACGGGATCGCAGCGACATAAAAAAGGTGCCGTTAGCTGTGGGCGCGTGCTAGGCAATGGGATTGAAGCGGTGTAAAAAGAGCCGTTTCGCCTTGTTTTGTTCTTGTCCTTTATAGCTCGTTGTCTCTGGTTTTTTACTATGAGTGTGCTCCCACTGGCTGCCCTCTCGACGTCAGTAAAACATACATCTTAAAGCCGTGCTTTCGAGAGCAACATTCTGGTAGATGGGAATGCCGTAGCTAAGTTTTTCCCGGAGGCGGATGTGAGGATTTGTTGTGGTCGTCAAGAGAAATGGGCTCCGAGCTCAGGAAAGACACGTCAACCTCCGAGATTCCATGCAGAACTTCTTTCTTCTTTTTTATTTTTATATCTCCTTTCCTCGCGCTTGCACGTGCAGTGCCGGAGCTCGCACGAGTGCGTCTTTTGCAGCTCATCACATGCCGAGGTTTTAAAAACTGTCGACCCGTCAGTGTGCTTTCATGAGACAAAAACAAAACAACATTAAACAAATACCGCGCTCTGAGATATGCATGCGAGTGGATAAATGTGTTCATACAAAATGCTAACTGAGAGGGCACTCTATAAACAAGTGCACACACTATAAATTCCAAACGTTCAGTCATCGGGTAGAGGCTGTGCAAAGTCAGCGATTGGTGTGAGATATCACTTCAGTTTCTCCACGTGCACTACATGGCGGCCATTACCGTTCATGAGTTCAATCTCGTGGTTCGCAGGAGAGAGCCGGCTCACAATGCCACAGAACAGTCGTGCATACCTTGGCAAAGTCACTCACGAACTCGCTCACTCACACTCACTCACGCTCACCGAGTCATGGTGAAGGGCTGTGAATGACTCCGTGAACTCGGAACAAGTCGTGATGTGAAGGGGATGTGACTTCGTGAACGCGGAAGGAGTCGTGATGTGAACGGGCGTGACTCCGTGAACTCGAAAGAAGCCGTGATGTGAAGGGGATGTGACTTCGTGAACGCGGAACGAGTCGTGATGTGAACGGGCGTGACTCCGTGAACTCGGAAGAAGCCGTGATGTGAAGGGGATGTGACTTCGTGAACGCGGAACGAGTCGTGATGTGAACAGGCGTGACTTCGTGAACTCGGAAGAAGCCGTGATGTGACGGGGAATGACCTCGTGAACTCTGACGCACTCGTGATGCGGTGGTGAAGGACTTCGTGACTCTGGTGTATACGTGATGTGATGGTGAATGAATTCGTGAACTGAATTTGTGATGTGATGGGGATTGAGTTCATGAACTAGGAGTCAGGACTCAGGAGATGTCGGTCTGCAGAAACTTGGAAGGAACTTGTGTTAGAGCACAGAACGAGATTCGTAGTGGTGGTCTGGTAACGTTTGGGGGAAGCAACTGCAGGGGGCGTTTGCTTTTGCTTTGGAGGACTTTGAGAGAGGTACCCGCTGTGAGATTTTGCGTGTGCGACTGTGCGCGGCGTAAGCGCGGAGCCGTAAATGGGGAGGGGAGTGTGTAGTGCAGACGAAGCGGCACCAGCGCTTCCCAGATGGGGTTTGGGGGGAAGTGTTTGGACCGGCACAGACTCAGCGGCGACTCAAACGAGTTTGGCGGGCCCCCGCTCCTCTGCCCCGCACTGCGGGCGCGCGTACCCGCGTCGCGTAGTACACGTGCAGCTTCGCGAACGTTAGGAGGGCTTTGTCTGTGCGCGGCAGACGTTTGAGCCTCCAGCGTGGCCGTGGGGTTCCGTTCACGCGGCGCGGCTTGGCGGCTCCTCCTTTCGGTGTGTGTGTCTGTGTGTGTCATTGTGTGTGGGGGCCGGGGAAGGTGTCGTTTTGCCACTGCTATTCTGCCACGGAAAAACTTCTCTTCGCAATGCGCGCGTGTGCGTGCGTGCGTGCGTGTGTGCGTCCGTACGCGCATGCTTTTTGTTTTTGTAAGCGCGTGCGTGTGCGCGGACCCCTCAACGAAACACAAATAAAACCGTCTTCCCGGAGCTATTACGCGAGTACTGCTGTGACCCTAACTGGACTATACAATGTTTGTTTTCTCGCTCTCGCTTAATAATGCTTACAGATATTATATGGTGCTGGTAATATGCGGCATACGCTCGTTTTTATCCGTCCGCACGAAAATGCGTGCGCCGGATTTGATCTTTTTCGGCCGCTTCCGGATTTTTTCAAACGCTATTTAGCATCTAAGATCTCGAGAAGGCTTGAAGCTATTCTAGAAAAATCACGAAAGTTTAAGGGCTTTATTTATATGCCAGAGAATTGTGATAACCTAAAAATGTCAGGAAGCCGCTGATTGGCATCACGGTCTGTCGCCCACGTTTCCTAACAAGCGCGCGGGACGCGTGCGTTGTGATAACAGGCGGAGAGGATTTTAGGTGTTCTCAGGTGTTTAGGTGGGGGCTTCGCTTGCTGTTGCCGATAGTAGTTTTCATCACAGTCGTGCATACGCCTGAGTTCTTGGATTCTATGAATACGGACCGAGTTCTTCGATTTCCGTCGAACGTGAATATTGACTAAAAAGATTTTTTTTCTGTTTAATTGAGAGAAAGTCAGCTAGTGGCACAATATTGGTGTGTAAAAGCCGGACCCCATCAGCAAATATGCGACGTAGACGTGGCGAGACTCAATCCACTAAGCAGCCCAGCCTTACTCCGTAAACAGCGCGTCTCAGGCGCTCTCGGTATCGAGTCGAACGCGAAGTACGAGTGTTCAAAGGTTCTTGATAAAATGACATAAATCTTTCCCAGGGAGGAGACAGATAGTCCGTCCCTATTTCTGAATTTATCTCTTTTTTTTTATGCTAGCTAGATATGCATACGAATCATATCGGCCACATTTTGCTGGAGTGTTCTTATTGAATCGAAACCACTCTTCTTACACAAGTGCTTAGACATTCGTCTCCTCAGCCTATAGACAAAAACGTTCGTTATTGCCCTCAGCAAGTGACTCATTCAAAGGTCTGCTGAGTTTTTTTCAACAGCGCCGGAGTGATTCGAATGGCTCTCACTTCGATCAGAAGTGAGAGCCCATCACACAGAACCACAAGCAAACCGCGATTGCGTTGTCATCACCGTCATCCTTCTGTAGCAAGCAGGCTACTAATAAAAAACAAGGTGCGCGGTCGAGGTCGAAGTCAAATTCGTTGTAAGTGTTATACGGCGTGCAAGTGGGAGTACCAAAACGTGTCTTCCACGCTTACGAACGTTATCATGACCTATCGAAAAGAAGTAAATACAAAGAATGGAACAACAATCAGCGGGAAACATAAAGGGCGCGCACAGAACGCGTGAAGACGAGACAGAAAAGCGCGCACCGGCATTGGTCGAAACGAGGTGTAAATAGCGGACGTCAGCGCGTCTGAGGGGTAAACAAACACACGAGGTGCACAAAGCGCTGGCTAAGCTTGTTATTTTTAAAACATGGAAAACTATTGAACCCGGCTCGCAGCGTTCCTGTAAACGTTTTCCATGCACGTCGCCGTGCTGTTCTGGGGCACAGCGTCAGTTCACCCAAACAGCTTTTACTTTCCCACGCTCTTTAGAGCCTGACATTGCACAAATTGGGCAGTCAAACCTTTTTGTCAGGTGAGCCGGCGATGTCCAGTTTTTCTGACAGGCTGTTGTTCCCCGTCTAGATGTGTTGACGAGCCGTTTACCTGTCCTCCCATCTTGCATTTCCCACCAGGCCCTGTTTCAAAATGACCCTTCTTTTGTAACAAAAACGAAGTTAGGAACCTGCTTCTATTCACCTCAAAGACTATGTTTGATGTTCACTGAAGGCGTCCTCACTGGCTCTGTCCTGCTTGAAGAAATTACCGGATATCAAGGGAAGCTGAAGGAGCGAAGACGACCTTTGTTGCCCTTCCCTTCCAGATTATTTGGCTCGCTTCTCCTTGCCAACGTCGTCTTTATTTTCACTAGAAAAACGATAAACAGCCACCATCCCTACGCATATCGCATATTATTGTTTGGGGGTGGTAATCGTATTAGCTTCGTAGGGAGCTTGTAGACGTTTTTTGCGTTCGATAACGATACGCGATAACGGTACTATGCATGCGCGAAGACGACGGAGGAGTATCGGGTATCCTTATAGGAATCATCGGAACGATACAGAAAAACTCCCTAGTTTCTTAGACGCGTAAACAGGAAGTAAGCACTTACTTTGTCCCCCAACATGCTCGTTTGTGATTAGTAGAGGTTGGATTAGGCAATGCCTATTTTTTTCCTTGCGTTCCTATCGCCCCATTTCGATATATGAGCACGAATTGGAGGTCAAGGATGGCTTTTATGGTGGTTTTATAGTGCCTATAAATGCCTATTTTGGGTGTTGGTGCCTAAACTCCGATAAATGCCTATAAATGCCTTTTTTCTCAAATTGGCGCCTAAATCAGCACTATGTAGCGTCAAGTTTCGCTTTCGAGTGCAATTTGATACCTTTATTCATTCTACCTGGAAATATTTACTGTTCTGAATTCTATGGGTTTGAACCTGGTCCTCTTTTAACACTCCCCCCCCTCCCTTTGCGCCGGTGCAACCGGAGCGGCGGCTTCTGCATGCTTTACGGGTGGCTTTCCCGCAGGACTTGGCGGTGGACGCACAACTCTACTCCCCAGGGGAACTATGATACCGTCAGGGGCAAAGAAAGTGATGGGGAAAAATTACGCCCACCTCCCCTCGCGGGAACTCTGGTGTGATGCAACGCATCTGGGTGGTTCCATTGGTGTTTCCGTTGGGTTGATTCTCTAAAGGAACCGTCGCATCAAGCAATCGTCGAGTACTGCGAGAGAGTGCAAACGGAGCACGGACGACCGTCGACTGAGACCGCGTTCGTATTTAAGAAATCCTAACGCATTTGCGCGATTCCTTGCGAGGAGAAGTACCACCTGGCTCAGCATGAGAAGACGGCAGGTCACCTGGCACACCTTAGGCGGGACAAGCCCTCAACATCCAAACAGTCTTTTTTGACAACAGCCTTCAAGGACGACAGGACGAACGCTTTCAACGTTGATTTGTGCGAGGCCCTGGTGGCCGCAAACATCCCTTGGACCAAAATTGGAAATCCCGTGCTGAAACAATTTCTACAGAAATACTGCAATCACAACGTGCCGTCTGAGTCTACTTTGAGGAAGAACTACCTCCGGCCTTTGTATGAACAGACATTAGCAAGAATCAGAGAAGAGCTTGGCGACTCCTGCATTTGGATTTCCGTAGACGAAACAACAGACGTCAAAGGGCGCTTTGTCGCTCACTTTCTTGCTGGGAAGCTTGCGGCGCACGAGAAGACAAGGGCTTTCCTCGTGTGTTCGAAACCTTTGGAGAGAACAAATGGGGAGTCTGTAGCATTCTTTGTAAACGAATCCCTAAAGGTTCTTTACCCTACAGGAGTCGAGGCCACCAAGGTTCTGTTGCTCTACACAGACGCTGCAGCCTACATGCACAAGGCCGCTCATCTCCTGAAGGCCTTCTACCCGCAGATGCTCCATGTCACCTGCCTAGCGCATGCGCTTCATCGTGTTTGCGAGGAACTGAGGAAGCACTTCACTGACGTCAACGAGCTTATTGGTTCAGCCAAGGCCGTGTTCCTGAAGGCACCCTCTCGCGTGCGCGTCTTCAAGGAGATGCTGCCTGATGTGCCCCTTCCGCCAGAACCCGTCGTCACACGATGGGGAACGTGGCTAGAAGCTGTTGAGTACTACAACTGCTACTTTTCGGACATCAAGGCCGTGATCAACGGCCTTCCAATTGACGAGAGTGTTGCAGTCACAAAGGCTCAAGCTGTCCTCTCCGTGAATAGCCTTCCAGGAGACCTCGCGTACCTTTGCGCCAACTTCACGTTCTTAGCGGATTCTATCAAAAAACTTGAAAGTGCGGGAGAAACTCTTGTTACGAACGTTGCGCTAATTCTCCACGCACAGGAAAGAATCGCCACCGTTCCCGAAGGACCCGTCGCCGAAAAGGCACGTGCGAAGCTGCAATCGGTCTTGGACAAAAACAAGGGGTTTTCTGTCCTTAAAGAGAGCTTCGAAGTCCTTGCTGGTGAGCACTGTAGGATCCTAGTGTCAATTGACCCATCGAATCTTCCCAAGTATAAGTTAGGGCTGGGCGTCGATTAAGACTTTTAATCCGAATAATCGCCACCTTTTAATCGATTATTAATCGATTAATCGGTCTCGTTTATTTCCATGCATAATAATATTGCTTAAAAATTTCATCTTGTTCTTTTCTTCACTTGCTGAATATGTGTCAGCGACGCAGTAATCTCAATTATGAATCACCGTCAATGCTACAGTTGAGAACAGTTCAAAAACACGTATCACTCACAGATTACTGCTTCAGCTCCATGAGACGAATGATGTTCTGTTGATATTCATCCGGGATGGAGCGGCTTCACTTTGGATTGCTCACAGTAGTCTCTGCAGCGCTAAACGGACACTCGCACGTCGCTTGAAATCGCCGGGTACTTGTGAAAGCCTTCTGCACGTGTATGAAGTTACAAATCTCCACCTTACAGTTTACCTGAAGTTAATGATTTCACCTAAAGTTTTCGCTCATACTATGTGCTCGTCTATGTCTGCTTGGTGAAAGCATTTAAGTTCTATTTAATCTTGGATCGTCAAATCGTTACCGATTAACCCCGTTAAACAAATTAATCGCCATTAAAGCATTGATCGATGAATACTGTAGGATCTCAGTGATCAATTAACCCATCGAATCTTCCCAAGTATAAGTACGCACCAATCACATCTGTCGACGTCGAGCGTTCGTTCTCCGCGTACAAACTCATTCTCAGCGACAAGAGGCACAATTTTGAACCCGGAAATCTGGAGATGCTGGTAGTTACCTATTGTTTCTATAATTTTCATAGTGATTCTTAAACTAGGTTCCGCGTTCTGTCCAAACACAATTCTTAATATTTATATTTCGAATGAGCGTATGTGTATTTGGCAGTGTTGAAAGGTCTTGCCTGTATAATTAAGGTACCTGTAGAAAATTGCTAAAGTTTGTACGTAAGTTCTCACGTAACAACATGTTAATTTCTTAACAAACCTTGTCTATCTTGCATTTATTATTTTCTTGCTTTATTGTAATTTAATTGCGTCAGGCAGACATAACTTTGCGCTTTTATAAATCAGTATTACCATATTTCAAGTATTGTTTCTCCTGCCTGTTTCACAATATGCGACGCTTGAGTGACTTTCGCATCTGAACATGTATGTAAGCAATGCGCTTGTGAAATTAAGCCAATTGATCGCCATTAGCCCAGAGGTATTACGGGGCAATTCCACGTCTAAGGTCAATGTATAGAACTTGTTATGAGAGAAAAATAAAGAATTGAATTGAATTGAACTGTTACTGCCATTGTGGCCTCATAGCAATGACATTTTTGGATTTCCTGTCGTGCTTACAGTTCGCTCACGTCTTCACTTGAAATTATTAGCATTTATCTAAAAATTTATTGCGCCTATTTTATTCTTTTTAGTGCCTAAAACGTTGTTTTTGCCGCGTATTTTTGGCGCCTAAAACGTGCTTTTTTAGTGCCTAAAAATCCGGCCTCTAGTGATTAGTGCTTTTGTGTTTCAAGCTTGGGGTAAGCTGTAGGTACAAAGTTTGACCTTGCCAAGTGTAGAGAAAGGTTCGCGGTTTGGTTTTTCCTTTTATGTCCTTTGTCGACTCGTTGTGACCTGTTCTTTTGTGTTACGGGTTGCGTGTGGAGTCGGTCGGTTTCGGTTTTAAGGAGCCTTCACACATCTGCGTCGACTGCGTTGCGTCGCGTCGCAGAACCCATCCTTTGGGAATGATTATCTACGTTAATGCGAATAGCATCAAACGGTGCGGAGTTATGCGCGTTCGTCAGGTGGCCGGCACACTCTAGATACGCCAGCCCACTCTTGAGGCGATTCTAAATTTGTTGACACTTTCACAGCCCTGCGCACGATCTCCGCAGCCCAGCACGTGCGTTTGTGTCACTTAGGAAGGCGAGCAAAGCACACGCCATACGCACAAACACTCAAAATGGTACCGACCAGACTTTCTGGTGTCTCAGCTAGTCTCAACCAATGGGGAGAGGGTGAGCACGGCCGCTAGCTCACAATCTCCCGCGCTCGGGAGAGGGTGATGTAGCGGCCGTGCTCAGCCTCCACGAGAGCGGAATGAGCCCTCGTGCATGGAACGCGCGCGCACCGGTAGCTGTGACAGCGCTGTAAAGCGCGTCCTATGGTAAAGATATAAACAACCGATTAGAGTGCTTTGAATGACTGCCTTCATAGCTCTGTGGTTAGCAGCGTCTGCCTGCTGATCAAAGGGTCAACGATTCGAATCCCAGCCGGCGCCGGTATTTTTTATTTATTTATCGACCCGCGGCGTAAGAGGTTAGATAGCCAGATAGATACATAGATAGACGAAAAGTGCGTGAAGTATCCAAAGAATGCTATTCGCATTAAAAAATAAGAAGAGCATTTGCACGAGCGAACTTACATTGACGTACATAAATCCAAAATGAATAGTTTCTTTATTTCACGACACACAACATGAGATACAACATTTCCACGAAAACCTAGGAACTCCTCTCAGTGAGACTTCTGGTGTTGAAAACTGCGCTCGCCAAACTACGGACATCCACATTCACAGTCGCAAAACATTGTGGAGGTTCTCGTCAGTCATTCGTGAGCGCAAGTTGGATTTTAGGCACTTCATTCGTGAAAAAGTCTACTCGCAGACATATGTGCTCCCGAACACTGTAATCATGGTGGCTGCGAGTTTCTTAAGATTCATGAACGTAAAATCCGCAAGGCCAGCATAAAATGTAACAAGGTGGTTTGCTGCAAATGCGCTCTTTAAATTATTATCTCTTTGCAGATCGGCCAGCTCTAGCTGGTAACACTCTCGAACCTGGCTAAGATCTGCCTTTAATGAATTTTGAAATATACAAATGTCTCTCGTCAGGCAACGGGCAGAGAATTAGCCACTTTATCTCTTTTTTTTTTTTCTTTTTAAGCTGATTGCGTTGCGGGGGGGAGGGGGGGGGGAAGGCGACTGGGGGCTGGGGGCCGGATGATACTGCCTCGCGGGCCGGGTCCGGCCCGCGGGCCGCTGGTTGCCGACCACTGGGCTAGACTATCGACGGTTGAACACAGCTCAGATATGGGAAACGAGCACCTGAGGACCCCGTAATAAAACATTTCCCTTTCACCGTTTTTTTTTATTTTTTTATTTAGTAATTACTAAAGAAAAGAGTTTGAGAAGCTTTTGTGTATTAGGAAGTATATTCTTGTTTTATCGTGGAGCAAGGAATTAAGTACATGGTGTACCTAAGACTGAGGGCTAACATCGTTTTCTCAATGTTCCAAGCATTCATTAGAAAACACAGACGCACGCACACATGCACACAAACATGCGCTTGCGCGCATACACACACTGACCAATGTCCTCGATAAAATAGTATTTTTTTCACTGGTGCACTGAAGGATGCCTTCGGGAGAAGAATGTTGAAACAATTAAAACTAAAATGAACATTCGCACGAATATGTCACGAAGACATTAAATTATATGTCAAAATTTTATCAAGGGTATATATATTCCAGAACCAACACATTGAAAGTGAATGATAAATATCGTTGTTCTATTCCACATTAAAACGCCTGCTCTTTTCACTTTTCTGTTTCTGCCTCTCTCTCTCTACTTGTTTTCGCATCTTTCGGCGTTTCTCATCTGGTCTGGTTGTTTTTGACTCCGGAAGAACCATTTTACATCACGCTGCTGGGCTAGTCCCGTCCTCTACTCCCTGACGACATGCAATCACCACCACTATACCACCACATTTGTTGCTTTCAAAGTAAATTTCAACAGAGCCTCGTGCGTCGACATGGTCTTCAAAAGAAATGTTGATGGCTTGCGATGAAGCTGCGTCATATTGTTCATCTGATATCGTCGCCCTACGCTTCCCGTTTATGAATTCATTAAATCTACGTGGTGCCCTGATTTCTCCCAATATAAACGAAGACTGCATGCATAGCCCCGTTTTGTCTCTCGCGCCACCCATGACGTAGTCTTACGTGAACCGTTTCGCGGAATGGCGAACAAAACTCGACCGGGCCAATTTTAAATGTTTTAGCATTTCTTTCAACCAAAACTCCACATTTGTCCCATGAAACGACTTGGCCTCTGCATCGGCGGAGCGTTTATAAGCCGCCTCCTGAGAGTGCTCCATGTCCTGGCGCATTAAAGTTTTCTAAAGATTTCTGTCGTGTAAAACGGTGCCATATATTCTTTTGCGTCGAACGCGTCTTTGACACTGATTATGACCCTGTTACTAAATAAATCACATACACCGATATAATTACGTAAAGGCTTCTTGTCGACGCTGACCAGGAAGGCTCATCCACGTGAAATAGCCAGATACTGCAGGTGTGTGTCCTTTCTCATGCTGCGCTTGCACATCCGTTCCATGTCGTGCGCGCTGTTTTTGACCGTCTCTGACTCAACAGCGACGCGTGCAGTGTGTATCCGCATCACGTGCCTCTCCTGAACACTAAGTTTAAGGGGCGAGGACATGTAAAGATCCAGGCCCTGTGCTTCGCGAGGGAGCATTGTCGGTGCGATCATTACCGGTTTCGTTCTATAATACTCGCTGTGCTTTCGTCGGAAAATCAGCGCATATGTCGTCTCCTTGATGCAATGCTATCGCATTTCGACATCATTTGCAGCGAAGGAGGCGAGACGCGGCCCATTTCTTTCGCGTTCGAACTGAGGCTATACACTCTAAAAATGCCCGTGCGTCTACTCTCCTGCAAAGCACAAAGATCGCCAATCACACGTCGCCGAAAATATGTTCTGGCTATACACGAACCAACGAACTCATCCCTGTTACGTCACGGCGCGGTGGTGGCGCGTCGGGCGCACTTCCGGTCTGGAACTGTAGGTGGAAGTCCCCATGTGAGACGTGTATTCTTGCCTTGTATTGAAAGGAACCTGACAAAAACTTGCCTTCTCGTCAAAACGCCGCGACTGGGGCTGTACCAAAAGAGTCGAGAAAGGTTTCAAGATCAGTTTTCATGTGCTCGGTTCGTCCGAGAACGTGGATATGTGCCGTGAAAATGGAAAACCAGACGCCGTCGGACCACGCGATTGCTTGGGCGAGAAGCACTTTGGGTTGAATTCACGGATACTTGTTGTCATCAGATTTATTTGTTTTGTTCCATCATAAAAGCGGGAATACCGCCAAGTTGTAAGGAGCACCTGCGAACTACGTTCAGTGCGTCTTCAAGATCGAACGGCCGCCTGATTGTTCGAACTGTCGTCTGCTTTTTCAAACGTTTCTGCTTGTCGTCTGCTCTTTTAGACGACACCGGCCCGTAGACCAAATGTTGGCCCGGTACTTGCGATAAGAAATGAGCGCAGGCCTCAAAAGACTTAAGTTTGAAGATCGGTAAGCAGGCTCGATGTAAACAGTGGATACAAGGAGATGTTGATCATTGTTACCAATGACCATCACCGACTTGTTATGCCTCATTCACTTGGTTCGATTCGGTTTGTGATTTTCAGTATCGACGTCGATCATCTCGGCTAAGGTTCACTCGGGCTTTTGAAGCCCAAGCGACGTTGTGAGTGAAAATTGCGAGCGAAATCTCATCACGCGAATCAGGCTTTCGCGTACACTCTGCGGCGCCCACGCATAACGAATCGCCGCATGTCACATTATTCACGCGAAGTTTTGCGGTGTAGCGAGCCTCGGTAATTTCACTGAGGCCGCTCACGTAGTCGGGCATTGCCAGGAAGACGCAGAATCAACAATTCGAACGCGAAAAATGGTAGGGGGACCCGCACCGACGCCGACAACATCGCATTTCAATGGTTTGTTTATGGGCGACGGCGAGCTTCTTGCCCACACTCGATCCATCGCGCATGCGCGGCGTCGGTGGCGTCGGCTAGGGGCGCTCCGGTTTGTTTGTAAACATGAGTTGGTGTATAAAATATAGTGGAACAATGATGTGAAATGAGGTACCACTGGGCACTACGTTTTACATGCTCACGTCACGTCATGTCAGTATAATGTTACAAAATTCATTTTTAAGTCTGCATACTTTAGTCCTTGTCGTTCGCAGAGTTTTCTCCGTAGGTAGCAGCGGCCTGCATTACTGGTGTTCTGGCAGAAAGTGGCGCACTAGCTCCCAATCAATCGCACAGCGTGTCATCCTGACTGAAAGCAATGCCAAGGGGTAAAACTGGAAAACCCGGTCCTCTAATGAAACGCTTCGTATAGATTACCGCTTCAAGTTTCCGAGTCCAATATATTAGCGAACACCGCCCCGTCGGACTTCAGCGAATGATTGACTCTTTGTCCAACAGATGTTTAGTCGAACTGTGGTAAAGTTTGAAGGTGGGCCAGTCGGTGCATACTGTATACAGTCTTTGTAACAAGTTCAGAGCCCTCCACGCGCCTGGCCGGAGCGGCTTGGTGGGCCGTAGACTTTTGACGAAGACCGTTCATACAAGGAAAAACAGCGCAAGAGGACACAGGCAAAGCAAGTAGAGAACACAGACAGCGCTGTAGACGTGTCGCTGTTCTACTTGTCTGTGTGTCCTTTTGCGCCGTGGTTCCTTTTATGTTTAGTCGAACGGAGCTTTGGATGCGTCGGAGTTTAACGAAATGCGAAAACATGCCGCCCACAGGTATCGACATAGGTGTAGCGTGCCCAGTACGTTCAGCACATTGCGCTATTGTACTTATATTTGGTGACAGGTGAAGACCGCAGTGCAAGTTCTGCCTGCAGCGCGAGGTTTCTAGCCTCCGGGCCACCACTGCGCATCCGACTGTTGGAGCTGGTAGCGTTCTCTGTGCCTCGACTCTCGAGGCATGCGTATTCTGCGCACCTCGGGAACTTCGTCTTTTATTGATTTTGTATGCATGTTGTTCTCGTGGACCTGCGTCACCAGAAAAGCACAAGCCTGCAAGTGCAGCGAATGCTCGGCGGAAGGGAGCGAGTGCGTGCTGGAGACGGGGCTTCGAACTCTTAACCAGGTTAAGAATGCAGTAAGCTCCTCCTTTTGCGTGAGCCTACTGCAGTATAATTAGAGTTCCGCGTTTTCGAATAAATCCAATAAAATCCGAAGAACACATGTCGTTTAAAATTTTGCCGATACGGATTTATACGAAAAACTCGGAATATTTGGGGCTGCCAGACGTAATAACGCCGACAGGTCTTTATATATCCCGGGATTTTCAACAAGCTTTACGTTTGTCATCTTTTCTAGTTGCAACTTATGAACTTATCCCGTTATCATAGAAACAAGGTAGCTTCTCTTACGACCACAGCCGAAGTCTCGCATATGAAAAGGCTGATTTACTAAATTCGCAAACTGCTGTTTTCTAAAATGAATTCGCACCGCCGAAGAACCCGACAAACTCCGAATTCTGTGTACCATAAAAGAAAGCTCCGAAAAACGCCCCGAATTCATTGCAAAAAATAAACTCCGAAAAACACGCTCTGATTCTATTAAAAAATGAACTCCTAAGACACAGTACACTACCTATAATACGAGTCTATGCGCAGCCAAAGCCCGGCGTAAAACAATGAGTGCGAGGCGCGCGCCTCGCCTCGGTTTAAAGCCGAGAAAAGTGGAGTCGACCGCCATCGTTAGCTATCTCGACAGCATTTCGCTCAAAGTAGGTTGAGCGACACGAACACGCTCAGAAGTAAACAAATTGCTTTGAGGTGAATGATCGAATGAGTGGTTTAATTATTGATGAGGTGTACTGTGACCAACAGGTTCAAATAAAACACAGATTTCATTGTTCCGGCAAGTTGCAGGTCGCCTCTTTAAAAGGTTTTTCAGGGGAGGCACTTACTTTTTTTATTTATTTGTTTAATTGAAATACCCTCAGGGCCATCGGCATTACAGAGGTCAGTGGGGGTTAGAAAAGAACATAACAAAAATAAGGCAGCTGTACACTTTCGAGCTCAGTCTGAGCTGTATGGATTATTGACGGCAGTTTTAAACATATGGTAAGTGGCAATTATGGCAATAGATGCGGGAAGGTGGTTCCAGTCCACTGAAATTTTGGGAATGAACGACTCTTTTTGGAATGTCTACTTTATATATGTTGCACAATCACTTTTGCACAATCACTTCCGCCCAGATGGGTGGCTCCTTTGGCTCGGATTCCGCGGCTTCCTTTCTGGATGACACTCCGTTCACCACCAGGTTCAGCTCCAACGACCAAAGGTTGGCCACGGCGCCCGATTCGAATCGTCGCTGTCCATTGCTTCCATGGAGTGAAGATTACGGCCCGAGTTGCACCCCGTTGTCTTGACCGTGCCGCTACTTCCCCTGAAGTTCGCTTGTGTCTTCTCTGGGCACATCCGAGCAATGTGGCTCCGCTGTGGGCACTTGAAACAGCGCATCCCCGAGCACTTGCATACGGTCTCCCGGTGCGGCCCCCGCAGCGGAAACAGCTGAGTCGCTCTGGCCCTGCCGGTGTCACCTGGTTGATAGTTGTTTTGGCCGCCCAGCCTGTTATCTGCTCCGCGCCTCTTGCCGCCGCTTCCATTCTCGTGACGATCTTCACCGCCCTGTCCAATGTCAGCTCGGGTTCTTCCAGCAGTCGTCTTCGCATTGTGTCGCTGTTGACGCCGTGCACCAGTCGGTCCCGTAGGTTGTTGTCAAGCTCTGCGCCAAAACCACAGTTGTGGCGACCTTGTTTACTGTTAGCTTAAAATCACCACAGATCCTTATCTTGCAATCTTGGTCTCGAAATCACCATGATCCGCTTTTTCTAACTTGTCCTTGACCGTCTGAACTACCCTTTCTGCCGCCCGTTTGAAGCCGGGCGGTAGGGAGGGACGGTATTCGCACGAACCCCATTCTTGGCTAGAAACTCTCGAAATTCGGCACTGATAAAGGCCGGCCCATTGTCGCTGACGACGACGTCTGGCAGACCATGGGTGACAAAAATGGTCCACAAACACTGCACTGTTGCCCCGGCCGACAGAGACGGCACCCGCATCACCTCCACCCACTTGGAATAGGCATCGACCAGAACCAAGAAATAGACACCCTGGAACGGCCCCCAAAGTCCAGATGAAGGCGCGACCAGGCATGTTCCGGGAACGGCCTAGGTGTCTGCTGGACCGACCTCGGCGACCGCCGGTAAACTTGGCACCTTGCACACCTGTTCACTTTGGCTTCAATCGCGTCGTCGATGCCTGGCCACCAGACATGGCTCCGTGCGACCATCTTCATTTTCTCTCTGCCAGGGTGTGTCTCACGCAGCAGACTCGGCACGGCTGACCTAAGGGATGCTGGTACAACCACTCCACAACCCCAGAGCACACAACTGTCTTGCACCGAACACTCGTCCATGCGACCCGAAAATGACCTCCATTCAACTGTGTCTGGCAACCGCTTACCGCTCCACAATGCCTCTCTCACTGCTGAAATGATCGGATCCCTGTTAGTCGCCTGTGCTACGGCTGCTGCCGACAGCAAGGATGGAAAAACCTTTTCTAGCATGAACAAGTTCCCTGACACATCTGTCGATGATCCTTCAGGCAATGGCAGCCGACTCAGCCCGTCGGCATTGCCCAACTCTACCCCGGGCGGTATGCTAGCCGGTACTGATAACCAGTAGTCCTCGTCGCCAATTGTCAAGACGGGGGCATGAATACGGTAACAGTACTTTATTGTACAACATGACCGACCAGCTTGGCCGGTCAGATGCAACTCAGGACCCATGGCTGTCGGCCTCTCGCAGCACTCCCGCAATGCCGGTGTGACGGAAGTGGGGACCGTCGTGTGCGCTCGCAGCAGCACTGTCACAGCTTCGAAGGTGCGTCTGATGCCCATGTGTGCGCCATACTTTTTCTGTGAAATTCGTGCAAAACTTGGGCTCTCTTCGGGTCAGGAAGGCAGACCAAGAAACGTTGATTTATGGGGCCTTGATCCCTCCTGTAAAAGACTCCGTCATGAACGACAAACTTGTGCTGTGCTCGCCTCTGCTGTTTACGTGTGCCAGCACTTCCGTCCAGAAGTTTGAAAACATCCTGGCAATACGAATCCTCTTGTTGGTCACGTGAAAGATCCTCAGCCCGTTGCAGGCCGGAGATATGACACAGAGAATGCGGAATAAGGGAGAGGCAATCTGGCGCTCTGTGTAGAGCTCCTGACTTGTAGATAACCTCGAAATCAAACTCCTGCAAGAGGAGCGACCAGCGCAGTAAGCATTGGTTCCCCTGCTTGTACCGTATCACCCAGCAAAGAGCATGGTGGTCAGCAACAACTTGAAACTTACGACCCATGAGGTACGGGCGAAGCTCATCCAGAGCCCACTTGACAACAAGAGCTTCCATCTCTGTTGGTGTGTAGTTGGACTCTGAACCTATGAGGGAGCGACTCAAGTACACTACAGGTCTGAAGTTTCCATCTTCGTCCTCTTGCAATAGCAATGCTCCCAGCCCAAGCTTGGAAGCGTCGGTGTGAGCTTGGACGCCAAAGCGTACGTCTTTCGAAAAAAGCGGAAAAAGATTGAGAAGCTCTAGGCACGGACAATGCAGAGCGCAAGGTTGTCTGCTCCTCGCATGGAGGTTGCGACGACGTCGGAACGCCGAGCTCTCATTGGCTCTTCGAAAACGAAATAAGGGGTAGACCAATCGGAACTCGGCGTCACACCGACGTCGCCGCGACCCCGCGAACGAAGCACACTGCTTGCTCTCCGCATAGACAGTTTTAGCGGACCGTACGCTAAGGCTTTGCCTACGCTAAGAAACTGCGTTGCGTCGCGGGCCGGCGGGCTTTGCGGGAAGCCCTCTAGAGATCTTGGGCCTGGGGAGAGTGCCGGTTTCGAGACGGCGGTTACCTCGACTGGCACAGCAAGGCGAACGTGGTGTTCTTGAAGTGCTGTGTTACGTGAAATTGTGTGGTGTTCGGCGTGGCGATTCTTTCCGGGACCTACCGCGGTTCGATCGAATCGCCGTGCAGCTGGAGGAGTTGATGGCCGCTCGCATTGTGCATGAATGCCGCGATCCGCTCGACCGCCGAGCCTCTTCGCGCAGTTTGTCGCCGACGGACCAACAACTCTTTGAGAAATCGACGAAGTTGTTGCCATGCACCGGACGTCGGTAGGTCGGCGATTTGTTCCCACGAGGGCGTTGATAGGATGTGCCGCTTCCACGGGACGACTGGCAATGGCTCCGCGATCGGATTCAGCTGCGAACTCTTACCGTAGCCTCTGTGGCCCGCAGAAAAGTGAGCTTGATTGGGCAGCTGCGCTACGTTTGATTGGAAATAAAACGATTAAAAACATTTTCGTTTTCGATGGTTCTTTTGAGGAGCGTGGTGGCGCCGTAAGCGCATAGGATTCTGCGGCTCTGGCAATTTGAGTTGAGTAGATCATAAAGATGTTCTCTCAACAATGTAACGCACGACTCAAATTGGTCCATGCAGGTAATTTTTAGCATACGCTGTACTATTGCATATTGCATACTTAAGAGCCTGCAACTCTATACTAAAACAGTCTGAATGCCGTGGTTTCAATGTGGTAACTTTCACGGCTGCCAATGTCATACTGAAGCAGGCGCACAATTAAATTCTTTTTAATTCATTTTATGGACAATTTACAACGCGCGCACCAAATATTAAAAATAGCAATAATATATTTCTGTGCAAAAAACAATATGAGACACGCAAAAAAAATGTTTTAGAGACGCGTTTACGAATTTTTACCAACAAACGAATTCACGCACAACGTTGCAAAATGTATCGAAATGTGCGTCTTGAAATGCAGCTTACGAACATATAAAAATGATTTGCTTAGTCATCATTGCAGTATCGTTAGTAATGCAGAAAGGCAAGTCATTTATAAAGTAGCAAAATTACGCGTCAGTATTTAAAAAAAGTCCCTCTTTTATTTCTTTTCAACTCTTCAGTAACTTGAACTAGCTTGTAATGGCAAAATATTGAGTAGCGGGTGACCTCCAATTGAGAAAAGTGACAACAAACCTTCACTCAAATTGAGCTAGCTTGTTCTCATTGTCAGCTCCAGAAAGAGATTCTGTAGTACCGGCAAAGTCTGTACTCAAATTGAGCTAGTTTGTCTTCATTGTCAGTTCCAGAAAGAGGTATTCTCTAGAACCGGTAAAGTCTGTACTCAAATTGAGCTAGCTTGTCTTCGTCCAAGAACTGGCAAAGTGTGTACTGAAATTGAGCTAGCTTGTCTTCGTCCAAGAACTGGCAAAGTCTGTACTCAAAATGAGCTAGCTTGTCTTCGTCCAAGAACTGGCAATGTCTATACAATGGTGCTGCTCTTTTGCAGAGCGTACAAGGTCGTCGTAACTTAAAACCACGAGACTAGAAAGAATCAAAAACGCACAACACGACACAAAAATCTGATTCTGATTCACTCCGGCCACAATTTCATCCGAATGTAGGAAAAACGATTCCGACGTGCTCGCGTTGTCAGTTGAAGCAATCACATTCTGAATCTATTGTCTGCGTAGAAGGCGAGATGTTTTTGCAGTAAGTGGAGCCACAAGTTTTTTCAACTTTGTTGAGCTCCTCAACGGGCACAAGGTGCTTGTCACCATGCACTTCTTTCTCTCCTGTCTCCGCAGCAAGAAACCCTGCCACTCAAGAAAATCACACGGTCTTAAATCTTTGGGCCGTGAGTAGATTCCCTGCTGGGTTCGAAAAGAAACTATTTTTTTCTACACTTCGTAAAACGATGATCTTCTCTGATGTTTCCTTTCCAAATGCTTGTGTCAGAGTTTCCGAATGCTTCTCTCCAGGCTCCAAATGTTTGCTTAGCACGGCGAAACCGAAACAACCAAACATCCCTGTCGTTTGTGTACATTGCGTTGTACATTGTACATTGATGTACAATGTACAACGTAATCTACAGTGTACATCCTTGTACATTACGTTACACGGCGGCGAAACCAAAACAACAACGAAACGTCCTCATCATTTTGTGTACATTATGTTGTACAATGTAGAACGTAACTAGAATTTCGCGTTTTCGGTTTCTATTTTTTCGAAATTCGCGTACTTTTTTCGGTGCTTATTTTAAAATTCAATTTTCAGTTTCTTTCAACGTATATTTATGCCCACAAAAGATTATGGGCTTTTTTTGGTGAATATAAAATAAACGCCAATGGACACCGGATCAAATGATTCTTGTAGCTCTGATATTTGTGATCACTCAAAGAATAACGGCACAGAATACATTGAAAAAAAAAAATAATTGACACAACACAGAAGTACAAACAAGTCAGATATGAAGCCTATGCCCAAAAAACGTGGAACTTCACCTTCTGTACATCAGGATTACGTGATTTTATTATAGTCCACACACATGTACTTTCCCAGGTTCTCCTCAATGATCCGCCCTCTTTCTTTCCTGTTAATAGGGAGTTTTGTAAGATCGCTTTCGCCGTCCCGCAACGCTCTCTGCAACACGCCACGCTACCCAAAACTCTACAGTCCAGGCCATGGGCACGCAGGCGCTTTAGCGGCTTCTTCGTTTGCGGAGGGCTTAGCGGAGTGGGAAACGCGGTCTACGAGAACTCCCTAATATGACCCTGAGCTTCGAGAATGCCCTCTCAACGTTAACACTGGACACTGGGAGGCTGAGGAGATGAAGCGCTGCTTCAGCTGAAATGGGCCAATCAACCAATTGTGACTGCCAAAAGAGACACGGTGCGACGTTTTGAAGCACAACACAACATGCAGAGCTTGCATCAAGTCAGTCTTCCTTACAACAAGTTGGAAAACACGCTCGCACATGGCGAAGTCATGGGGCATTTCGGACTTTACGTTCCGATCGATGATGCGCACATTAAACCAAAACGTCGTGATGGCATCCGCGTGTATGCACATACACTTCGGACACGTTTCGATAGACACTGTTCCACGTTTTCGCCACGGCTCTGCGGTACGACTGGAAGGTCAAAGTGACCTTTACCGGTTAAAACTGAAATTTAGAAAATAGATTCGACATACTTTTATCGGTTTAAATCGAAAATGACGAACCTAGAAACTGACCTTTTTCGGTTAAAACCGAATTTCCGAAAATGGATTCGGCATACTTTTATCGGTTCTTAGCGGTTTTGTTGGGATATCATCATCATCGCCACCGCCGTCATCATCATCGCCACCGCCGCCGGGTGACCCTGAACTCTGCCCGCCGCTTCCGCGCGCGGACTCTCTCCTCTTTCACCAGATCGCGACCACACACGGCACGACTCACACCTATACCTGTATTGCTATGCTACAATAAACCTACCTAGTTCAATTAATCTTATCTCGACCACGACATGGTGGCAGCGGTGCTAGCGTAGCGATTCAGCGGCTACAGTTCCCCACTCATCCAAATTGATGCCATGGCCCAGTCTGAGCAGCAACCAGAAGAAACGGCTCCAACGCCAGCCTTCAACCCATTTGTTGTCGCTCTCCCAGAGAAGCAAGACTTCCGCCGCCCAGGCGACTGGCAGCCTTGGATCATGCGATGGAATCGCTACCGAGTCATCTCGGGACTCAGCAAGCAAGACAGCTCTGCTCTGGTAAATACTCTCCTGTACGCCATGGGACGCGAGGCGGAGGACGTTTTGGCCTCTCTCAAGCTCAGTGACGAACAAAAGCTCGATTACGACTGCGTGAAGAATGCCTTCGAAAAGCATTTTATTCTACGGCGAAACATCATATACGAACGCGCTACGTTCAACCGCCGAAAGCAAGAAAATCACGAGACAGTCGAAAGTTTTGTTACCGACCTCTTCAAGCTGGCAGAGAGATGCCAATATGGCGCCTTGAAAGACGAGCTCATCCGGGGCCGACTCGTGGTAGGCCTCCTCGATACGGCTCTCAGCGAGAAGCTGCAACTTGACTCTGCGCCTACCCTCAAGACCGCGGTGGCTGCCGTGCGAAACTCCGAAGCAGTCAAGCAACAACACAAAAAAATGCGAGGTATGCAAGGTCAACACGGCGCCGCCGTCGACGAACTGAGCTCCGCACGCAGAAAGAAAAACTGGAGCAAGAAAACAATGCCGACGGCTCGTCCAAAGAAGGCAACGAAGGCGTCCGCCAGCCATGCAGATGGTGTGGCAGTGCTTCGGTTCGTACCAAGACGACCTGTCCGGCATCCGGTCAATTATGCAGGTCGTGTGGAAAACAAGGCCACTACGCTTCCGTTTGCCTTTCTTCGAAACATCACGAGAGACCAGGCACTTCCACAGCAGCTCGCCCAGCTCGCCGCACAGCAGAAGTGGAAGAGGTGTACCTTGGCGAACTTAAAGACACTTCAGCTCACGACGCTTGGAGAATCACCCCGTCAGTGAACGGCATCTCGATCACGTTCAAGGTCGATACGGGCGCCGACGTCACTGCCATCGCGCCGCGCGACTGCAATCGTGAAGTGATGGGCCCCTGCGAAAGCCAGAAAGAGCACTTCTCGGTCCTGGTCATCAGAAGCTTTCGACCGCTGGACACTTCCAAGCTTCTATGGAATGGGGCGGTCAACAAGTTCAAGAGGATGTTTTCGTAGTTGAAGGTCTACAGGAAGCTCTCCTCGGAAGGCCCGCCATCCAATCTCTCGGAGTTCTCCCTCAGCTCCTCAGCGTCAGTGGTGAGACAAGCCGCACAGAGGACGTCTCCGAACTGCTTGCCAAGTACCCTCAGCTGGCTTCAGGGCTTGGACAGATGAACGCCGAGTACAAGCCCTTTGCTCTTGCGTTCCCAAGGAGAGTGCCACTGGCGATGCTACCACCTGTGAAGAATGAGCCTTCCAAGATGCTAGAGCTCAAAGTTATAGAGCGCGTCACCGAGGCCACAGAGGTGGTGCGCTCCGATGGTTGTCGCTGAAAAAGCAAATGGCGAACTGCGCATTTGCGTAGACTACACCGAGCTGAACAAGTACCTCATCCGAGAGCGGGTAATCATGCCCAACGTAGACGAATGTCTGGCGAAGCTCTCCGGTGGCAAAGTCTTCAGCAAACTCGACGCTCGAGCTGGATACTGGCAAGCACCTCTGGCAGAGGAATCACAGAAATACACGACATTTCTGACGCTTTTCGGACGCTTCAAGTTTCTTCGCCTTCCCTTCGGAATCTCGACCGCACCAGAGTTTTATCAGCGTGAAATGCTGAGAGTCCTTGAGGGAGTGGAAGGCCAAGCTTGCCTGCAAGACGATATAATCGTCTGGGGAAAACACGGGCTGAGCACGACGCAAACCTAGTTAAAGTCTTCGAACGACTCAGCAAAGCCGGCATAACACTCAAAATCGACAAGTGCGCCTTCCTACAGCAGACGGTCAAGTTCCTAGGCCACATCGTTTCCGGCGAAGGTGTGAAGCCTGATCCTGAAAAAGTCGATGCGATCACACAGATGACACCACCATCAGAGGTGAAAGAACTGAGATCGTTCTTGGGGATGGCAAACCACCTCGCCAAGTTTTTGCCACACCTGGCACACACAGCGAAGCCAATGCGGGATCTCCTCTGCGCCGACGCTACGTGGCTCTGGGGACCCGACCAGCAGCGAAGCTTTGAAGCAGTGAAAGAAGCTCTAGCCAAGCGCCAGTTCTGACGCACTACAATCCGAAGGAGCCTCTCATCGTCTCAGCGGACGCATCATCTTACGGAATTGGCGCGGTCTTGCTACAAGAGACCGATGGCAAGCGGCTGCCCATTGCCTATGCATCGCACTTTCTCACTGAGACGGAGCAACGCTGCGCTCAAATCGAGAAAGAAGCGCTCGCGATCACATGGGCATGTGATCACTTCTGCATGTACATCTTAGGACTGCAGTTTCACATTGAGACAGACCACAAACCGCTGGTTCCCCTCATGACAACAAAGCGACTCGACGAGCTGAGCCCACGACTGCAGCGATTCCGAATGCGCCTCTTCCAGTACGACTACACCGTAGGTCGCGTTCCGGGAAAAGCGATGTACACAGCCGACGTGCTCTCACGCAAGCCGTTACTCGACACAGCCTCTCGTACAAAGGAACTCAACACCAGAGAGTACGAGCTCCTCACGCTGGAACAGCTTTCAGCCTCCCAAGAAATGCTCGATCGCATCAAGAACGAGCTACAGACAGACCCGGTAACGAGAGGTATTCGAGTACATCCTCCGGACATGGCCGGATAAAATGACGCTTCCTCAAGGAGTCCGCCAGTTCTACCAAGTCGCTGGTGAACTAGCCATACTAGACGGACTGTTGTTCAAGGGCAATCGACTCATCATACCGGAAGCCCTACACTTCGAAATCCTGGGAAGCTTCACACAGGTCACCAGGGTGTGTCCAAATGCCGCGCCAAAGCACAGAATCAGTCTGGTGGCCAGGCATCGGGCTCCACATCGACAGCTTCGTCCGAAAGTGCCCTGTTTGTCAAGAACACCGAAAACCAGGTCAACCTCCGTTTTTGGCGACTCCACTGCCAAACTACCCATGGGAAGTCGTCGGCATGGACCTTTTCGTCCACGAAGGCAGTGACTACTTGGTTGCTGTCGATTACTATTCAAGGTTCTTCGAGCTGGAACCTCTGAGGCGCACGACGACCAGGGACATCATCGCCGTCCTCGACCCAATGTTTGCACGATATGGAGCACCGAAAATTCTCCGAACAGACAACGGACCGCCATTCGCCTCATGCGAATTCGCAGTGTTTCTGAAAGAATGGGGAGTGACCCAATCAACGTCGAGTCCGTACTACCCACAGAGCAACGGGGAGGCCGAGAGGACAGTCCAGACGGCTAAGCAACTCCTTGGGAAATCGACAGACATCCACAAGGCAGTGCTGGCCCAGCGTGCGACCCCGGGAATCGAAGGTTACGCGCCAGCGGAGTTATTCATGGGACGAAGACTGCGCACAAACGTGCCAGTAAAACCAGAATCTCTCCAACCTCGCTGGGACACCACTGACTTTCGCTCCAGAAATGCCTTGTACAAGGAGAAGATGCGCCAACACTATGACGAGCGCCGCAGAACACGTGAGCTCGACACCATTCCACCTGGAACTGCAGTCAGAATTCTGACGGGAGCAGCGTCTTACGGCAACATCCTAGGGCCAGCGCCTCAACCCCGTTCCTACGTGGTGCAGACGACGACCGGCACTACACGGCGAACAAGAGGACACCTGCAACCAGCCGTGGCACCTACCGTCACAAGGAGTGGACGTATGAGTCGTCCACCTGACCGCTTTGGGGAAGTGTGAGTGTTGTTCTTCCAAAGTGGGGGAGGTGTCGGGATATCATCATCATCGCCACCACCGTCATCATCATCGCCACCGCCGCCGGGTGACCCTGGACTCTGCCCGCCGCTTCCGCGCACGGACTCTCTACTCTCTCTCCACCAGATCGCGACCACACACGGCACGACTCACACCTACACCTGTATTGCTATGCTACAATAAACCTACCCAGTTTGATTAGTCTTATCTCGACCATGACAGGTTTAAACCGAAAACTCCGAACCCTAAACGTAACATACAATGTACATCCTTGTACATTACGTTACACGGCGGTACTTCGAAACGGTAACGTGTAATCGAGCTTTCGGTTGCACGTCAAAAGATCCCCAGGTGGTCCAAATTAATCCTCAGTCCTCCGCTGGGGCGTGCCAGATGCCCGTCGTTGGTTTGGCACGTAAAACCCCCAAATTTGATTTTTTCGAAACGGTAAGCCGACGTCGTTTGTTTTTCGTATCACGACGTCGAACACCGAGATGGCGACACCCCGGTGAACACGGAGACAGCGACACCCCGGACACTACTTCCCCCGCCTCGTTTATGCGGTGACTGACCTTTTATTTTGAGGCAATCTGTCATTCATACAGTTTGCAACTGCCGGCACTCTATGAAACAACACAGGGAAACAGAAGGTTAAAACGAAGCTTGGAAAAGTATTAATTTCTGGGAGTGAACACACACACAAACGAGCTGTCTAGAAAACCTGAGAATCCCCGAGAGATCAGGGAGTTGGGTCAGTTCTCGAAGTCTTGACGGAGATCATTTTTGCGGATGCGCGTTGTCTGAAATGTTTCTAGTGCTGTGGGGATTTACCTGTCCATCCACGTCCGATCAAATAGTATTTGCCACATCGTGTTTCTTCACCTTTCTTGTTTCAATGTGGTCGAAGGATTTAAGCTGTTCTGATATTTTCTCTCGTGCTGTCCATTTTTTTATTCTTCCTAGACTCGTGGTTTTAAGTTACGACGGCTTTCTACGCACTGCGATAGCTCAATTTGAGTGAAGGTTTTTGTTGCTTTACTCAATTGAAGGTTGCAAGCTGCTCATTATTTTGCCATTACAAGTTAGCTCATGTTACTGAATTGGAGGTCATATGCTACTCAATAAGCCATTACAACTTATCTCATACTCAGTATTTTGCCATTACAAGTTAGTTCAAGTTACTGAATTGGAGGTCATATGCTACTCAATAAGCCATTACTCAGTAATGGCTTATTAACTCAGTAAGCCATTACAAGTTAGTTCATACTTAATATTTCGCCGTTACAAGTTAGTTCAAGTTACTGCGAGGAGTTAAGGAGAGTTGAAAAGACATAAAAGATGGACTTTCTTAAATATTGACATGTAATTTTGCTACTTTTAATGAAATGCCTTGCATTTCTGGAAGAATGACAAAACTATAATGATGGCTAAGCAAATCAGTTATATATTCGAAAGCTGTATTTCGAGACGCACCTTTAGATATAATTTACGACGTTTTGCACAAAGTTGTTTGTCGGTAAAAAATTCGTAAATGTGTCTCTAAAACTTCTTTTTTTTTTTGCATGTTTCGTAATTTTTTTTGCATAGAAATATATTTGTAATTTTTAATATTTGGTACGCACGTTGTAAATTGTCTATAAATTAATGGAAATTTTTTTTTCAACTACGTTCCCACTTTGGTGCTACATTGGCAGCTATGCAAATTACCCTAGTGAAATTACGGCGCCGTTCGTGCCTCGAGCTTCTCACTTTCATATCTCGGAAATGTTTAGCTATGACGTTCACATATATCTGAACGTACCTCCCAAGAACATGGCTTTGAGATAAAAGATTTTACAGAAATATCAAATATGTGACCCATGGTGGTCATGTCCACCCCTAAAAAGTTTTTAGGGATAAATCTTCTACAGAAAAAAAGTTTTGGGGGAAAATTGCGGCTGGACAGTTGTTGTACGATCAGACTTAGGAACACGCGTCAGTAAACTATGCAAGCACATTTATGTACAAGTACACTGCCAATCCCAGGGAGTGATTATATCAGAAAGTCCAATACAGACATCGTAATTCATACCTCGTCGTCATAACATGGACCGAGAAACGCCAGTGGCACTACATCAGATAGAGAAGTATGTGCAGTCGAGGCTCGTTAAATCAAACCCTCTTAATTAAAACTTGTGGATAATTCGAACTAACATATGCAGGTCCCATCCTATGTGCCTCTATGGGAGGAAACTCCTGGTGATTCAACTTTGCTTTATTCAAACAAAGTTTGGGTACCCCTCGAGTTCTAATTAACAAGATCTAAGTGTAGAATCGTTAGTATATTAGTAGGGATATTAAAATAGTGTATTAGTAGGGATCCCCAGTTAGAAATGTCCATTGGGTCCAATTGGTTTCCGACAATTGCAACCAATGGGGAAAACCGTTTGTGATTTCGGACTCCTCATTGAAAAAATCCCAATTGGTTCCAATTGTTGAAACCCAATTGAGCATTGCCAATTGGAACCAATTGGACACGACCAATTGGGAAAACCGTTTGTGATTTCGGACTCCTCATTGAAAAAATCCCAGTTGGTTCCAATTGTTGAGACCCAATTGAGCACTGCCGATTGGAACCAATTGGACACGACCAATTAGGAAAACCGTCTGTGATTTCAAACTCCTCATTGAACAAATCCCAGTTGGTTCCAATTGTTGATACCCAATTGAGCATTGCCAATTGGAACCAATTGGGAAACCGTTAGTGATATTTGGACATTAAAACACTAGTAGATGATTTTTACATTTTTATTGAAATCAAGAGATTCACTCATTCGGCCTCCTCGGGCGTCGTCCTGTGATTCAGGCGTTGCCCAGATGGTTCGATAGTTTCCTCCTGGTCCAGTTTTTTATTTTTTCCTAGGAGCACCAGTATAGGCTAAATTACTACATGGTTCATATAAGTCTTTATATTTAGCTTGCACTAAGGAACAATGACATTTTCCCTTCATAAAACATGACTGTTTATTTATTTAGAAATCAAGTCTTCGATGCTGCAGCAAAACGCGGCCAAAGCCGCCCAGCAAGGCTTTGCAGGCGCCATTTTGAACTGGTCAGAAATATGGATCCATTAAAATTCTACAGGGTGAAACAAGGAGACGGCAGGCTCTTTAAATCGACCGGAAAATTCGGTTTCTTAACCTATCGCGCTACGACTTTGTGCAGCGTTGCCCACAGATGGTGCATTTTTTTGTAAAATTTGCAAAGAACGAACTTACCTGAGGAAAAAGTAGAGAAAGAAAAAGGCTTAGCTCCTATGGAAACGCAGCGACGCCACCGGTCTGCAAACAACACGGCGCCGTTTCGCACGGGAGACAAGAGATGGCGCAAGCGGTCGCGACGCCAACTGCCGCCAACGAACGAGCAGACGACGCCGAGAGCCGGCGTGTTTAGCAGACAAGAAACTGCAGTTCCTTGTTGTTACCGCGCCTGTTTTTGTTTCTGCGAATGCCGCCGCCTGCGGAACGCGAGCCGCTTTTGAGTCGAAAGGATCGTCTGCTAAAATGCCGGCTCTCGGCGCCGTATGCTCGTTCGTTGGCGGCGTTCGTTGCGCCATCTCTTGTCTCCCGTGCGAAACGGCGCCGTGTTGTTTGAAGACCGGTGGCGTCGCTGCGTTTCCATAGGAGCTAAGCCTTTTTCTTTTTTTACTTTTTCCTCAGGTAAGTTCGTTCTTTGCAAATTTTACAAAAAAATGCACCATCTGTGGGCAACGCTGCACAAAGTCGTAGCGCGATAGGTTAAGAAATCGAATTTTCCGGTCGATTTAAAGAGCCTGCCGTCTCCTTGTTTCACCCTGTATATTGCAGCATTTGTCAGTATGTGCAGTGCATCCATAATCGATGGGCCAATTTTGGTATAAAATAATTAGGAGCATGTATTTTTACGTTGCAAAGAAAAAGAACTGTGACCATTTGAAAGTAAACATATTCGGCAGAAGTCTGCCTGGTTCGGTGAGAGTTGTGGACTATTGTGGACTTTACAACCTCACCGCTTCGAGTGCTATCCAGTTATCTTCACCGGACTTTGGCTCCCCTCGTCGGAAACACGTCGACCCATGTAGAAAATGCTGGCCACTTCGTGGAATGCGCCTCGCAAATACCGTATTTGCACGAATATAACGCGACCACGAATATAACGCGAGGGCAGAATTTGATGCCATCAAAAAGAAAAAAAAATATTATTACTATTATAACGCGAACAGAGGCCGCGTCAATTTCTCGCACTCGGGGGCATACCAGAAGTGAAAAGTCAATAGAAATAGAAGAAATATCAGTTTATGTTTTGACTGCACTCATCCTCACTGCTCAGGTCCTTCCGTTTACAATCCACTTGGCGACTACGCAGATAAGCAGCAGCACGGCACCGCTTGTCTAGTTTCTTTTTCTTCGGTGCGAGCTCCTCGGCAGCCCACAATCCAAACAAGGCACGAAGCAGAAGCACCAACACACAAACACCAGACCACTCTGGAGCAGAAACTAAACAATGCGCAGGCTGGAAAAAAGACTGCTGACCCCGATACACGATCAGACTTCTTGTTCTGGTCCCTCTGCATAAACAAACGCCTCGTGTTGCACGATTGCGTAAACGTGGTGGATGGTCTTGGCTTGGCTTGTGTTGACCTGACTTGGCCCGGCTCCGCTCGAATTGGTCAATGCGCTGAGTTTCTGCGGCGGGCGCGTTGTTCAAACACAAAAGCGATAAAAAATGGTGTTTTTTTTTATGTTTTCTATTTGCCCCTTCACGTGGCCCAATAGCTAATAAATTCCCTTCCACACCCCCACTTCTTTTCCCACCAGATCGCCTGCACTCGGCCGGAGAAATGGCGTTCTCCTCTGGCTTTCTCTAGAGTAACTGTATAGGCTCTGCTTGCGCAAGTGGAGCATATACAGTTACTCTAGCTTTCTCCAGACTGGCGCGCCTCGTGGTGGAACTCGATTCCGAATATAACGCGAGGTGCGTTTTGGAGCACGCGGTTCTGAAAAAAAAACTCGCGTTATATTCGTGAAAATACGGTACATCTCAGCGACGATGACACCATGGTGTCTTTCGACGTGGTGTCTCTCTTCACAAGTGTCCCAGTTCCCCTTGCAGTTGCTGCAGCCCGCGAAGCCCTCGAAAAAGACAGCTCCTTGACCACAAGAACCAACCTCACTGTGGAGGAACTGTGCCGTCTGCTCGAGTTTTGTCTCGGCAGCACATACTTCACCTTCAAAGGGGAGCTTTTCAAACAGGTCAGTGGCACTGCAATGGGTGCGGCCATCTCGGTCACAACGGCAAACCTCACGATGGAGACAATCGAGCAAAAAGCGCTGAGGTCTTTTCCCAACAGCCCCAAAGTATTCATGCGCTATGTGGATGATTGTTTCTGCATTCTCAAGAAACTGGACGTGACAAATTTTTTGGCACACCTCAATTCTATCGAGCCGGCCATTCAATTTACCGTGGAACATGAGACGAATGGCACCTTGCCGTTCCTTGATGTGCAGGTGAACCGACGAGGACAAGATCTGACGTTTACGGTGTACCGAAAACCAACACACACCGGACGCTACCTCGATTTTGGCTCCAACCATCCAACGAGTCATAAGGCCTCTGTGGTTTCGACCCTCCTTCGTAGGGCAACGACTATCTGCTCGTCGGAAACCGATAAAAAGAAGGAGAAGAAGACCATAATTGAAGACCTAAAGAAAAATGGCTACTCCAGTAGCTTTATTGAGTGCATCGCCCGACGCCAAGGTATCGCCAGACAAAACCAGATGCCAATAGAAGAAAGACAGCCCCATCGAGTCGCGCTCATCAGCGTTCCCTACGTAAAGGGAACTAGCGAGGCGCTCGCACGGGTCCTAGCAAAGGAAGGTATTCTGGTGTCCCACAAGCCCACGTCCGCACTCGGAAGGTTTATGCCAAGACCGAAAGATCGCCTACCAAAAGAAAGGGCACAGGGCGTCGTTTACACCATTCCTTGCGCAGAGTGCCCCGCAACCTACATCGGCGAGACGAAGAACTTTCCCGAGCGTATCCGCCAACACAAGAACGACGTGCGGAAGTTTGACAGCGAGCGCAGCGCCATCGCCGAACATTGCGATGCCTTAGACCATCGCATTGACTTCGCGAATGCGCACGTGCTGGACACAGAGCCCAATTTTCGAAGACGACTTTTCTTGGAATCGTGGCAGATCCAGCACACGCCGGGAAACCTAAACAGGTCGCTGGGCGCTTTGCCCTCTGTGTACGCGCATGGCCTCCGTGACCTGACAGAAAAGCTGAAGAGACGACCATCTCCATAGCAAAAAAAGTTATTTTACAATTTTTAATTTATTTTTCTTTTCTTTTTCTTTTCTTTCCTTTCTTGTTTGAAGACGAAGAGGTTAGGAGCTGCTGCTGTGTCCGCGTGCCTTCAGTCACCCCTGAAGAAGAAACCGAGTTGGTTTTGAAACGTCGGGTTGCCTTTCAAATTTTGGTTGGAGATACATTTTCGGACTTTAACTGTGACCATGTTCACTAAGTCCGATTCCATTCTTCAGACACACGACGACTAGCTGTTTCCTATGAGCCACTGAGGCATTCTCTGCTGCAAGGGATTAGGAGAGTTAATATGTTGTAACTATACATATGCTGCATAGTTGCAGCATTGACAACATAGCTGCACATACTGCATACCATATTTACTCGCAGAATGAACACACTTTTTTTCCCGGAAAATCGAGGCAAAGTTGGGGGTAGCGTTCATTACGCGAGGTAAAATTTTTGCGTCCGTATTTACTCGCATAATGAACGGACCTTTTATCCCGCAAAAATCGACGTAACTCCTTATCTCTTTGCGCGCGGCGCGGCGACTCCAAAGCCAAACTGCGATGTGCAAAAAAAAAAAAAGCCCCTCTCCATGTTTTTTTTTCTTGCTTCCGTATTTTGTTTGTTTTTTTCCCCGCCTTTCGCAAGTTGTTTTGTTTGCCCATGCTGCCCATGCTTTCGCTACCTCGCTGCACCAGGATAGAAAAGTGTGTTCATTTCGAGGGCTTCTCGCTTCTCTTTCTAAAGTGCGAGGAGGAGGTGAGGGCAGGATCTTCATTATGTGCGCTTTGCTTGGGCCAGGGCTTCTCTGGCTTTTCTTTCTTATCTCTCATCTCCTTGCGCGGGGCGCGCGACCCTAAAACCAAACTGCGTCGTGCGAAAAAAGAAAAAAAAAGCTCCTCTTTGTTTTTTTTCTTTTTTCTTAATTCCCTAGATTTTTTTTTTTTGCCGTCTTTCACAAGCTGTTTTGTTTTGCTTAGGCGAGGGCTTCACCCCTTCTCTTTCCTATCTTCTTGCGCGCGGCGCGCAACCCCGGGACCAAACTGCGCTGTGCAAAAAAAAAGAAAAGTTTTTTTTTGTTTTTTTCTTTTCTCTTGGTTCTGTGGATTTTTTTTTTTTTTTGCCGCCTTTCGCGAGTTGTTTTGTTTTGCTTTGCTGAGGCGAGGGCTTCTCCGCTTCTCTTTCTTAACTCCTTGCGCGCGGCGCTGAACCCAAAATCCAGACTGCGCTGTGCAAAACAAAAAAAAAAAACTTTTTATGCTTTTTGTTTTGCTTTTGTTTGATCTTTTTTTATTTTTTTTAACGCTTTTTACAAGGCATTTTGTTTGCTCACGCTGCCCATGCATTCGCGACCTCCCTGCACCAGGATAAAAAAGTGCGTTCATTTTCGCGCGCGTGGAGGAGGGGGTCAAAATTTTGACGTCCGAGTTGGGGGTGCGTTTATTACGCGAGTGAAAAAAAAGTCGAAATTTTGAGAGTCGACTTGGGGGGTGCGTTCATTACGCGAGTGCGTTTATTGTACGAGTAAATACGGTAGTTACAGCGGTTTGAGAGACAAATGTCTGGTGTGTCCTCTATTTTAATAAAGTTATCTAGTGAAAGCTTTAGCTCCAGCTCTAAAGCGACATTCAGTTCTACAAAAACAAGTTTCCAATGTACTGCGTCTTTCCGCGATAAAAGAGAATAGCGTTTTTCTCACCGCAAAAATATATGAATTGTGGCGTGCTCAAACTTCGCCAGATACGTAACCCTAGCATTTGGTGCAACATGCCAAAGTTCTGGAACATAAAGTGATTTGATTCAAAATATAGAAGCGATTTTCTGAAAATTTCAATGACCAATATGTTGCATCCCGGTACCGTCTCTTCGCTAAAACGTCGATCGTTCATGTAGTATAGACCCCAAAGTTTCGGTACCTGCTAGTGTTATTTTAGCGAAGTTTGGAGACACTAAACCTCATTTCCTCAATTAAAATTTCCGAACAATCGCTTTATAAGTGTTCAATCAGACAACTCTAAATCTGTGGCAAGTCAGTGCTTTCAGGAATCTATAGTATATTTTAAGATGCTTAAAACACTTTTTTTTTTCTCACTGGCACTTGAATAAACTGGGAAGACTTTCAAAGTGAAAGCTCGGATAATTCTCTTCTGTAAAGTTTCATTCGTTCAGGCTCCCACCCTGTACTGACTATAAACCTAAAGGCGTCTCAGCATATTTATTAATCGGAAATCTCAGATTTTCAGTGCAACAAGCACCAAGAAAAGAAACAAAGAAGTGTCCTTACCTTAACCCCATAACCGTTTGCTATCCATCTTTTCCGCTCCAACGAAGTGACAGGCCCGATGACCTAATGATCACCGCACTATTCAGCACTCGCAGCAATGAAACAACTGAACTTTCTTGAATTAACCATGCCACAGATGTCGACGTGCCATCAGTGCGATTGGTGTGCGCTCAACCCTTCGCGGACGCCATCTTGCCCAGTGTGTACAGAGCTTCCAACAATTCCCGCCAATTTTAGCAAAACCCCCCCCCCCCCCAAAAAAAAGTCACCGGTATATTTTGAAAAAAAAAAATCCTGACATATTTAATTTACATGCACAAGTGTTCCTCCTTTTCAGATTTAAAGAAAATTATGTGCAAGTGCTATTAATTGGGACATTCCATGATTGGGTCGAATTCCAATAAAATTATTTACCACTTGCAACTTATTTATTTCTATTGATTTTCAGATTATTAAATACCTAATGAAAATACGATCATGATTGGTACCCATTGATATTCTAATTGCACCCAATGGGTATTTTAACTAAGCTGCAAAAAACAAAATATGTGCAATGATTTCTCCAGACGACTTTAATCAAAACATCACCCAATTTAAAGTAATTGCGCGTTTTACAAGCTTTAATATGTAGTACAAACTACACCTGTTCAGTTAAGGAAGGAAAAGAAAGGTGTAGCCACTTGAAATTACAAGTGGGACATTTGGACCAAAGGGGGACCATTTGAACTGGACCAGTTGGAAGTAAAGAGGGACCAGTTGGATTGGTAAAGTTTGACCACTAAGAATGAAATGGGACTACTTGCAAAAACACTTTAAATTTTCATTTGGGTTTAAATAACCAATGAAAGACAACTGAATTCGGTACAATTGTGTATCAGGTGCCAATTGAAAAGTACAGTTTGAGTTGGGATAATCAAGTGGACATTTTCGTCCCAATTGGCATATTAATTTCATCTTAATGCCAGTTGGATTCAACCAGTTACAATCGGTGCCAACTGAACTTGTAATTGGTACCTATTTGCACACCCAATTGTTTACTTACTGCCAATTGGATCCAACTATAGTCCGTTGCAACTCAAGAACGAAGGGCGAGGGTAAGACTGGCCGGAGAGGAGGAAGCAGACGGAACGCTAAAGAGAGAAGGAGGTTTCCCTTTCTTCTCCAGGGTTCCGTCCAGTTCCTCCTCTCCGCCCTGTCTTACCCTTGCCCTTCGTTCTTGAGTTGCAATGGACTATGTATAGTTACAATATGCATCAATTGAACTTCCAATTGGAACCAACTTGCCAATTGGATCCAACTAGCTACAATTGGCATCAATTGAACTTCCAATTGGAACTAACTGCCACAACCAATTGTTTGCTTACTGTCAATGGGATCCAACTAGTTACAATTGATATCAATTGAACTTCCAATTGGAACCAACTGTCACAAACAATTGTTTACTCAGTGCCAATTGGATCCAACTAGTTACAGTTGGCATCAGTTGAACTTACAACTGGAACCAGTTGGAACCAACTGGTACCAATTGAAATTCCAATGGTTCTCAATGGTTATTTTTACCTGAGGATAGTAAGAGAACGAGGAGTGCCAGAGGAAAGGAGGTATGGCGCACCGTGCATTCACGAGGGCGCCTATCAAACCATTTAGCCGTCTTGGCCGCGAGGCAGCTATTCAGTTGCCTCGCCTCAGACACGATCACATGGTCGTGTCGCCGCGGGGTCGATCGGGATCTCGAATTCGGCTCCCGACGTGCCGCTTTCTCTCCTAGCCACTGGATGGCGCTGCAGGCGCCCCATGGCGGGCGAGGAGAAAACCTCCTCGCCCATCGGTCGATCTAGTCGGGTAACCGGGAGGCAAGAGTCTCTTAGGATTCCGGCCGGCGCTCAAGATAGGCAAGTGGAGGCAACTGCTCTCGGGCAATAGCGGGACACGAGGCCTAGGGGCCCTCTTTGTGTTAAGCTTTGGGCTTAACGTACGTTTGTAAATATTTGAGTAATGTTGCGTGTGTTTGTAGTATAGATTGAGTGTTTTGTAGCGTTGTGTTTTTATGTACCAATAAACGGGGAGCGGAATCCCGCTCCCGTGAAAGTACCAGGCTGGACTAGGGTTGTTGACGGACCACGTGGGGAACGGTGTATCGGCGGCGGTACGCGAATTCCCACAAATGGCGCATCAACGTTGGGGCAGGCGAGCCGTAATTACGGTCGCAACGTCCGTCGACGACACTGCGTGAAGGTTTACGTGGGGCAGTCCCCTGGTTGGCGGGTCTATACCGCGGCACTGTGAAGGTGGGAAGGGTACGTCCAAACAAGTGTTTGAGATGGCCACGGGTAATTTCGCCCTCACAGATTTAATGTTTTTGGCTGACGTCGCGACGTCGACGGGGCTGGCAGAGCGGAACTCGGCGGCGATGACCGCAGCGCTGAGTCCGGACACGCCGACGGTGTCGCCAGTGGTGTCTCTGCCGCAAAGCACGGAGATGTCCCGTGAATCCACGGCGTTGGTTGCGGCGTTCGCGCACGCCTTACAGAGCATGCAGAGGAAACGCCGACGCCGAAAACCCTCATCCGTATTCCGGTGCCGGAGTACAGCGGACACAGCGATCGAACTATGAGCGCGACCGACTTCTTGCTGGCAATCCAGCGATATCGGAAGGCTACCGGCTTGACCGAGAAGGAGACGCTAGGCAGGGTTCTGCCGGTGGCTCTCGTAGGCCCGCTGCCACGTGGCATCGCCTCGTGGGCGAGTCAGCCGGAACACTCGACGAGTTCACGGCCCTCTTCCGACAAGAATTCTTGCCGGCAGACTACCTGCCAAGAATGCGCAGGGAACTGGAGGAAAGAACGCAGGCTCCTGCTGAGCCCTTCGCGGAGTACCTGCGGGCGATGCAGGAACTCCTGCAGATCGCCGATCCGAATGCTACGGACCAGGAGCAGGTCGAGCGGGTGGTGAGGCAGGCGCATCCCACCTTTTCGCGGTATCTGCGTGGGCGCCCATTCGGAAGTCTGAGTGAGCTCGCACATGAGGCTCGCAGGGTTCAGGCCGACATACTGGCGGAGCGCAGGTACCACCTTCCCCAGCACCGACCGACACGCTTGAACCCCGATGCGCTTGGCACGGGCCGGTGCCACGTGGGTATCGACGGGGGAGGCCGCAATGGCGGCGGCCAGCGGTGAGCCCAGCGGAAATCCCTGGGAGCTCACGGACGACGCCTTGGAGCCAGGATCGCTCCTAGGAAGGAGCGCGGCCGTCCATGCGACGGAATTCCGGCCGACTGGCGCACCATGGATCGCCGCAGCACAGGAGCAGACTGCCGCCGACCCGCTGCCACAAAGGGGTGAGCGCATCGGACGTTCCACTGGGGAGAATTCTATCCCAGGTTGGCGAGGCCGCTGCTTTCGGTGCCACGAAATCGGGCACTATAGGCGCGACTGCACAAGGGAGATTTCGGGAAATGGAGGAGGCCGCCGATAAAGGTATCGGCGGCGAAACAGACCAACGAGCGGGTCCCCGACATCCCATCGACGGTGTGCGTGCCAACGGCGTATCGAGTCGGGACAGCGACACGCACCGCAGCCCCATTTATTTCCCTGACAGTGGCGGGAAAGGAGTTTGCAGCCCTTCTGGATAGCGGGGCTAGTGCGTCGCTAATTGGGGACGAGATCCTCAGGCATCTCCAACAGAAGTCCGTTCGGGTGAGGCATGGGGAGACCACTTTCCAGTTGGCTTGTGGGTCGACGACATCGAGGGGAGCAGTGCGTCTCGTGGTACGTTGGAATCAACGCGTGCAGAGACAGCGGTTCGTCCATTTGGCCGGGCTGACGGTGCCCTTCATTCTTGGACGGGATTTCCTGGCCAACACTGGCATCATCATTGACGTGGCAAGTGGCGGGTACCGAGAGGGGGCACAAACGCCTCTTTCAAGTTTCCGAGAAAGTTCTACGGGGACCATGGCGGCAGCACTGGGAAAAGCGACAGAACAGGAAAGAACTGACCGCGACGACGCCCTGAGCCACCCAACACCGAGCTCCGTCGCGCACTGCGACGCAATGGGCCACCCGTTGGCCAATGCCGATGGACTGTCGCGACCAGAGCGAGAGGTTGGCGGCTTTGCTGCACAACTTTGACGAAATGTTCACCGAACAGCCGGGCTGCACCAAGCAGGTGCAACATCGCATTGAAACTGGGGACGCGCGCGCTTGGAAGTCCAATCCGCGTCCTGTGAGCCTGGCCAAGCGAAAGCGATAGATGCCGCCGTCGATGAGCTCTTGGAGTCAGGAATCATTCGCCGGTCATCAGGACCCTGGGGATTCCCGGTGGTTTTGGCGCCAAAGAAAAACGGAACATCGAGACTCTGCGTCGATTATCGGCGCTTGAACGCGGTGACCGTAAAAGATGCGTATCCGTTTCCGAGCATCGAAGAAATCATCTCGAATTTGGGGACAGCGAACTATTTCACTACCCTCGACGCAAGCAAAGGCTACCTCCAAGTGGAGATGAGCCCGGGCGACGAAAGCAAAACTGCATTTGTGTGTCACCGAGGCTTGTTCGAGTTCACTCGGATGCCGTTCGGATTAACAGGTGCACCGATGACATTTCAGCGGTTGATCGATGGGCTGCTCGGAGATGCCGAATGGCAGCACGCGCTCGCGTACCTGGACGACATCATTGTGTACTCGGAAACTTTCGAGGACCACCTTCGTCACCTCGAGGACGTGTTGCGCAAACTTCGGATCGCCGGCCTCACACTAAACCCGACTAAGGTCCAAATTGGAGCTTCTGAGATCAGCTTGCTGGGATTTCGGATCGAGAGAGGAAAAGTTTCCCCCGACGCAGACAAGTTGCGGGCGATCTTGGAGTTCCCAGTCCCTACCGATGTCGGGGGAGTGCGCCGTTTTCTCGGCATGATAGGATACTACCGAGCCTACATCCCGAACTGCGCAGCCATGCAGGCACCCCTCACGCAATTGCTGAGGAAAGCGGCTCCCTGGAGCTGGGAGGCGCCGCAGGAGGCGTTCCTCCAGCTGACCGAGGCATTGGCGCGTACAGCATCCCTCAAACTACCAGACCTGAATAGGTCCTTCACGATCCAGACGGACACAAGCGACCAGGGTCTCAACGCGGTACTCTTGCAGAAGGCAGAGGGAGAGATCCGACCGGTGGCATTTGCCAGCCGGGCGCTGAACCTGGCGGAGAAGAACTACACGGCGAGTGAGCGCGAATGCCTCGCCATCATTTTCGCTCTCAAGAAGTTCGATCATTATGTCGAGGGGACTGAATTCACGATCGAGACGGACCATATGGCCCTCGCGTGGCTCTCCCGAATCAAGGAACCCGCCGGAAGACTGGCGCGCTGGGCCTTGACACTGCAGAAGTACGAGTACCGACTCGGTACCGGAAGGGCACGACAAATGTGGTGGCCGACGCGCTCTCCCGCGCACCCGTGGATCCCCCACCGAGCGAGGCAGCAGACTACGGAGGCGGTGCCATCCACCGGGAGGCGGGAAATCCCGCCTCGCGCTCCGCTCCCCACTGTGGCGGCGTCGCGCAGCTGGCTGGGGCGATTACCTCACTGGGACCGGCGTTCAACCGAACGAAACTGTTCGAAGCACAGCAGAGCGATTCGTTTTGTCGCGCTATCTTTGACCGGCACAGGCAAGAGATGGATCCTGACCAGACGAGCGAAAAGACGCTCCGGCACTCCGGAACACTGAGAGGGCCATGCGCCACCGCGCAGGAGTCAGACATTGAAGCAGGTGAGCTGGAGTCTTACCTGATCGATGGGGACGGCGTCCTGCTGCGCTACTTTCCGGAAGAGAGCGATTCAAGTGAGTCGTTCAAGACCGTGATTCCCCGCGATCTCAGAGTGGCAGCGCTGCGTCACTACCACGATGTGGACGGGCACGGCAGTGCACCGAAGTCGTGGCATAAGCTGCGCAGTTTCGCTACCTGGCCGGGCATGAAGGGGCAGCTGTGCCGGTATGTCCGGAGCTGCGCCGTGTGCCAAGAGCGCAAGCCCAGGGGGGCAGACCACCCGGCCTGCTCGAGCCGATCGTGAGTACGCGGCCATGGGAGATCGCGGCCTGCGACTTGATGGGACCCCTGCCGCGGTCAAGCGGAGGCTATCAACATGTGTTGGTAGTAACCTGCCACTTCACCGGATTCGTCGAGATGTTTCCAATGCGGACGGTGACAGCCAAGGGAGTCCTGAGCAGGCTGTCCGAGGTCTGGTGCCGCTACGGGTTCCCCGAGAGACTGGTGAGTGACAATGCCTCGATATTTTGCTCGAAAGTTTTCGCGGCAACCTGTCAGGCCCTCGGGATTAAGCATTGTAAGACTTTGTGTTACCATCCCCAAGCAAATGTGACCGAGCGGCGGAACCGCGACATTAAGCCGCTGCTCGGGGCGTATGCTCGTAAGCAGCGGGACTGGGATCTGCGCTTGGATTCAATTTCGTTTGCATTGCGGTCCAGCCTCAACCGCAGCACTGGGTTCACACCCGCGCTGCTGAACTTCGGTAGAGAACTCTCTACGCCGACCGATGCGGTTCTTCGCCCGCGACCGAGCGCGGCCAGAGCGGGTGCCCTCGCACGAGGATTTCGCGACGCGTACAAGAGAGCGACTGTCGCTGGCGCTGGACGCCGGTCGCAAAAACAGGGCTCGCGCGCGCGCGGAGCAGAAGAACACCTACGACAAAGCGCACCGCGATGCGCAGTTCGAGGTAAGCGACACCGTTCTTCGGCGAAGTCACGTTCAGAGCGATGCGAGCAAGTTCTTCTCGGCGGCGTTGGCCCCCAAGTGGGTTGGCCCCTTCGTCATCGATTCCAAGAGGTCCCGACTGACATACACGCTGAGGGACCAGAATTCTGATCTCGTCCGCGGGACAGTTCACATCGGCGAACTGAAACCCTTTTTCCCCAGGGAAGGGGATGAGCCGGTCAAGCAGCCGCAAAAGGGCATTCGCGGGCACCAACGATCTCAGGATTTCCTGGGACCACCGCGGCACAGCTACAACACGCGTAGCCGGAGGCAACCCGATGGGATCGGAACCTCGTAGAGTGCGTGGCCCGGGAAAGGGAAGAAGAGGGTGAACGATCCGAAATCGGCGTTCCCGGCATTGTTTTTGTTTCTTTTTTTCTTTGTGGATGGGGGAGGGGGTGCCTCGGAACCGTGAGTGTTTTTTTTGTTTTGTTTTTGCTTTCAATGTTTTTATTTTTGCGCACGGCGTTCGGCTGGTAAACTGTCATCGGCCCTGCGGCTGCTGCCTCGAGACGCAACTTGGTGTGCACCGAATGGTCCTCTCCTGAGAGACGATGAAAGGATGAGTCGCCGTTTGGACGAACACCAGCCTTGGCTGAACTCTTCATCTTCGGGCAGCGTATTCCCCGGCCGGAACCACAGCTGGGGGAGCCTCGTTGGACGTCCGCGACGTCACGCAGGACGCCGGGCTGCAGTTCTCAGTGACATTGGACTTCCAGCCCCGCATCGCTCCGGGAGGGCCGTCACAGCTGGGTCACAATCACAGTCCCTATCCGGTGCACCACTCCAGGGGGGGGCCAGTCTCATGGTGGCCAGGCACACAGTTCAAGGACCCTGTTGCCCCGGAGGCCGCCGCCAAGCCGAAGTCGACACAGTCTACTGTGATGTGTGCGGTGGCCGCAAACCCCAGGCCTCAGGCGAACTGATGGACCTCAGTGAGGACGACCCATGGGACCAGTGGTGTGGGTGTGCGTGGAAGGGTTCCCAGGCCAAACAAAGCGACGGCGCTCCCGAGCAGCCTAGCCGTACGTCGGAATCCTGGCGTACTTCGATTTTTAGGAGAGGGGAGTATGGCGCACCGTGCATTCACGAGGGCGCCTATCAAACCATTTAGCCGTCTTGGCCGCGAGGCAGCTATTCAGTTGGCTCGCCTCAGACACGATCACATGGTCGTGTCGCCGCAGGGTCGATCGGGATCTCGAATTCGACTCCCGACGTGCCGCTTTCTCTCCTAGCCACTGGATGGCGCTGCAGGCGCCCCATGGCGGGCGAGGAGAAAACCTCCTCGCCCATCGGTCGATCTAGTCGGGTAACCGGGAGGCAAGAGTCTCTTAGGATTCCGGCCGGCGCTCAAGATAGGCAAGTGGAGGCAACTGCTCTCGGGCAATAGCGGGACACGAGGCCTAGGGGCCCTCTTTGTGTTAAGCTTTGGGCTTAACGTACATTTGTAAATATTTGAGTAATGTCGCGTGTGTTTGTAGTATAGATTGAGTGTTTTGTAGCGTTGTGTTTTTATGTACCAATAAACGGGGAGCGGAATCCCGCTCCCGGGAAAGAACCAGGCTAAACTCGGGTTGTTGACGGACCACGTGGGGAACGGCGTATCGGCGGCGGTACGCGAATTCCCACAGAGGGGAACGACGTTTTGACCAAACGGTCTTCTTCAATTACAGGGTGTCTAGCGACCGGGAAAACTGGGAATTGTCAGGGAAATTTTAATTACCTGGAGAAATCTGGGAATTGTCAGGGATATTGTCTTAAAGCGAGCCCAGTCAGGGAAAATGAGCCGGAAACGCCATCGAGTGCCCTGAGCAAAGACTTGAGGACTTGGGGGCAGAAAAATAGGCAATTTTGTGGGCTTGCCGATAATTGAAACTCGGATTCGTAATTCCGGTTAATTCAAACAGATTTGAAAATTTTGGTTGTCTTGCTATGTTTTTAATGTACTTATAAGCCGCTTAATTTGAAAGGCGTTTTCGCTTAATTCATACTTTTTTTGAACTCGCGGCCCCGTTAAGTGCGCTTCTTTCCGAGCACAGGTGCACCGCAGTAAAGCAATACCCGCGGAGCTTGTTTTCGCGAGTGTTGCTTCTCCGCAGTGCACCAGTGCTCGGAAAGAAGCGCACTTAACGGGGCTCAAGCGGGCACACATTAGCGGAAAACGGCGTTCACATTATGTGCTTCAAAACCAGCAATGATGACCAAGACGACATTCAGGATGAGGAACAGCTCACTGGCATCATGCTTTCTGGCCTTGAAGCACATAATGTGAACGCCGAGCTGGCGGAATATGCTAGTCTTGATGACTATGTGTGTGTTTGTTGTGACGAATCATTAGAGGACATAGTACAGGAAGTAATGCCAGCACAGTGCAGCAGTGAGAGTGAAGATGACGATGAAGAAAAAGATGACCCACTACCAACTGTCACAGCTGCAGGGGTTTTTGAGCACATCGCTCAGCTCCGGAAGTTTCTGTCTGCAAAGGAAGAGTCCCGTAAAGAGCTACTAGCATTGGCTGGTATTGAAAATTTTGTTTTGAGATCTCATGCTGACTAAACAGTCCACAATCGACAAATTTTTTGCCTAATGAATAAACTTAATGTCACAGTTCTTTCACCATTGTATTATGCCTGTACTTGCTTATAATTAGGCCTATGAAGAGGAAACTGGCAAAAATCTGCTTTGTATGTGTAGCTATCCATTTATCAAATCATAATGTTGTCTGGTATTATATTTGAATAAATTTCTGATAATTCAAACTAAAATTTGTGACTTCCTGAAGTTTGAAATAATGAGAGTCTACTGCAAATTCTGCTTATAGCGGAGCACGGGCTCTGCTCACCCGATGTACAGCTTGCTACCCGATGCAATGGGAACAGCCGACAAATCCAGTCCACGCCTTGAATTGGATTGGTGTGAGGGCACGACACTAGGCTGGATTCAGTAAGAGCTTCTAGATTTAGTAACAGAAGGGAAAGCTGCAGACCCCAATCCGATTCAAGCATTAAGCCGAAAGTATCCGAAAGTGTGCATCTGGCGGCAGTGCGCCATGCTGCCATTCGGTTATTGGCGTGTGTGGTTGAGTGTCGTGTTTTTATTGTGTTTCCAGAAGTGGCCTTTTCCCTGAAGATGTCGGCGGCAAGAAAGTGCTCGTTTAATCCCGACTGGACGAACCCGAATATTTTGGTATATGCAAGTTGGATTAAGCCCGTGCAAAATGACCCTCACAGTGCTCATTGCTCAATACCTTGTGTGGTAATGGTCTTATATGTTTAACCGCCTCTACAGACGTCAGGGAATGTCTCCTGAAATTGTCAGGAAAAACCTGGAAAAGTCAGGGAATTTCAAAAATAATAATTTGCTAGACACCCTGAATTACTGTAAACGACTAAATTTTCGCAAAAACCTAAATTTTGCGAATTTCGCGAAATCGCCTCCAATTCACGAAAATACGTCCCGCGAACAATCCGGGCAACATGTGAACGCTATGAAAGCTACACTCGATTCGCGAAAATTAGAACCTGCGAATAATTTCAAATTTTCAGCTTTGGCCCGATTCGTGAAAATTTGAGCCCGCGAAAATTAAGTAGTTTACAGTATACTAAGAGGGGAGATGACAGATCAAAATATATTTACGACATAGGTACAAAGGCGGAGGTGACAGGTGACAGACGTTGTGACATCGCGGAGTCGGGGAGGGAGGAGGAAAAGTCGTCGAGTAAAGTGCAAGAGGTCTGAAGTCGACGAGGGGAGGAATGCGGGGGGGTGGAAGTTTATTATCAACCCAAATTATCAACAAAATAAAAGCAGGAGGGAGAGAAAGAGGGGAGAAGGGGAATGTTTAATAGCTTAGGGCATCCTGCGTGACCACCCAAATTATCAACAAAAAAAGAAGGGGAGGGAGAGAGAGAGAAACATTTCTCGTTGAAGCCGGAAGGGGATTCCGTCTTTAGGTTACAAACGAATCTGTTTTGTTTTTATTTCTTTGCGCAAGGTGGGTGTATGGAAGCCTGATTCAATGACACGCTGGCACATTGAGTTGGGAACGTGAAGGAGAAGTGTTTTGATAGGCGTGTGGAGAGGTCACGTTTACGTCGGCCCGCTCTTTCCGGCGCGACAAGTCTGCGGCGTTCTCGGAAGCGTTCGTGGAGTCGGCGGTCGGTTTTGCCGACGTGTAATAAGGTCGGACTGAGTGTGCGGGAAATGATACCAGATTAGAAGATTTACAGGCGTGATTGTCGGGGGTTCTCATTAGCAGGCCCGGAGGAGGGCCGGCATGTTTGCACGCAAGGCATTTCGGGGTGCCACACGGCGTGGTACCGGGGAGCAAAGTCAGCAGTCCCCCCACCCGCATTCTTTCACTTTTTGACTTTAGTCCTCTTGCACCTTAGTCGACAACTTTTCCTCCTTCCTCTTTCACTCCACGACGTCACATCTGTCACGTGTTACCTCCGCCTTTTGTGTATACGTCGTATATATGTTTTGATTTGTCATCTCCTCTTTTAGTGTACCTGAAAAAGACTGCTTGGTCGAAACATTGTTCCCCTCTTTTCCTCTGCCGCTTCTCTTTCCCTTCACATCCTGATAAAATATATAGAACTCTGATGCGCAAAATACATGCATTATAATTCTTATCCGATTTTCGAATCATGCATGAAAACAATGCAACTAACAATCCAACAGACGCGAAAAAATATAAAATACAAAACAAAAAGGACTTTGAAATCGCCGCCGTCGCCACACCGGCTCTCGATGAAACACGTCAGGATTTAGTGTGGAGGTTCCGACGCAGCAAAGCACGGGAACGCCACCCTTGCAACGATTTACGTAGGGTCCCTATCGTTTCGTCGAAACGCATTTCGTGAAAACCTATTTCGCGCGCGACTTTTAGCGGACACTCTTGGTCGACACCAATGTTTCGTCGACACCCGTTAAGCCAATCGTACGGTTTAGGGACATTTTTTTGCGTGTGTATCCCTGGGGCACGTGGTAACGCGCCTGGCCCTAACGTTTCACACTGCTTGGCGACGTCGACCTGCGGCAGCTCAGTAGAGAAAAAAGCTTGTCTGAGCTGTCGATGAAACAATCTATTGATGAAACATGGCGTGTTAAGGAAACTATCTTGGGACCTGCATGTTAGTTTAAATTATCCAGAAGTTTGAATTAAGAGGGTTTGGATTAACGAGATTCCACTGTATTGACGAAACATGGCGTGTTAATGAAATAATGTGTTGATGAACTGATTGCCATGGACGTCTTGGGAGTCTGTTCTCCCGGCGGTTTGGGCTGCAAACGGTGCAGCTTTTCTCTGTCGCCGCCTACGCTGTGCACAGTTTGCAAGTCTTTCCTCCCGGGTGTCGTGCAAACGGGGTCGTTGCCTCGGTTTCACATTGTCACGTGCGTTGTGCACACGGGAGACTTTGTTTAGAGGAGTGCACGTCGACGGCATCGTCGGAAGCGTGCGGGAAGACGCTTTCCCTCTTAGGTAAAGCGGGCATGACGAGCCAGTGAACGGAGCCAACGTCCGTTTCAATTCAAACCAAAGACTATGCACCGGGTCAATACAGTAGGCTCGCTATAATTGAAACTTGGATATTTCGTACTGCCGGTTAATTCAACCCAATTGGAAAATTTTGGTTGTTCCGCTATATTTTTAATGTATTTATAAGCCGCTTAATTCAAACAGCGTTTTCGCTTAGTTCATACTTTTTTAAGAAGAGTGGTTGTTTGGGCGAGTTGACATCTTATACAATCTTGTGCGCAGCAAGGACGAGGACAAAAGGAGAGAACAGGACACAACAAGGCGCAACTTACAACTGAATTTTATTGAATACATGTTCCGGTAATTTATAGTCCCATCATCGTCACAATGACAACAAACAAAACGACAAAAGCAAAAGAAAAACGACCATCACAGAGCATAATTGGAAAATAACACTATCTCGTTCTCAGGAGCATTATCGGAGAAGGAATTGTTTTTCCTGAGAACGAGATAGTGTTATTTTCCAATTATGCTCTGTGATGGTCGTTTTTCTTTTGCTTTTGTCGTTTTGTTTGTTGTCATTGTGACGATGATGGGACTATAAATTACCGGAACACGTATTCAATAAAATTCTGTTGTAAGTTGCGCCTTGTTGTGTCCTGTTCTCTCCTTTTGTCCTCGTCCTTGCTGCGCACAAGATTGTATAAGATGTCATACTTTTTTGTTCTTGCGGCCCCGTTAAGTGCGCTCCTTTCTGAGCACCGGTGCACCACAGAGAAGCAATACCCGCAGAGCTTGCTTTTGCGAGTGTGGCTCCTCTGCAGTGCACCGGTGCTCGGAAAGAAGCACACTCAATGGGGCTCAAGCGGGCACACATTAGCGGAAAACGGCGTTCACATTATGTGCTTCAAGACTAGCAATGATGACACCAGGACGACATCGAGGATGAGGAACAGCTCACTGACATCATGCTTCCTGGCCTTGAAGCACATAATGTGAACGCTCGAACTGGTGGAATATGCTATGTGTGTGTTTGTCGTGAAGACTCATTAGAGGACATAGTACAGGAAGTAATGCCAGCACAGTGCAGCAGTGAGAGTGAAGATGACGATGAAGAAAGGGATGTCCCACTACCAACTCTCATAGAGGCCTTTGAGCACATCGCTCAGCTCCGGAAGTTTCTGTCCGCAAAGGAAGAGTCCCGAAAAAAGCTACTTGCGTTGGCTGGTATTGAAAATTTTGTTTTGAGATCTCATGTGCTGACTAAACAGTCCACAATTGACAAATTGTGAGCCGAATGGATAAACTTAACATCGCAGTTCTTTCACCAATGTGTTATGCCTGTACTTGCTTATGATTAGGCCTATGTAAAGGAAACTGGCAAAAATCTGCTTTGTATGTGTAGCTATTCACGTAACAAATCATAATGTTGTCTAGTATCATATTTAGATGAATTTCTGATAATTCAAACGAAAATCTGTGACTTCCTGAAGTTTGAATTAATGAGAGTCTACTGTAATGGCACCTGTAAGGGCAATGCAAATAAGTGTACTGTAAGTTGATTGTGTTGAATAGCTTGTCAGCGAAAGCAAAACAACCACTCTGCGGCGACTTGACTTCATCCAATATTTGCCGCCATTTCCGAGAAAAACTGATGCACCTCCGATTACCCCTGGATCAATGCATACCAGTTTAAAAAAAAACTGTATGGGGGATGACAGGTCATCTCGAACGATTGTGTTAAAAAGTACTTTTACTTTCATTTGAAAGTATATATTGTATTTACAGAACTTTACTTCAAGTATCTTGCACCAGGTGTACTTACTACTTTACTTGAAATACATAACCTCTAATTGACTTTGTACTTTACTTCAAGTACTTTTTAGATGCAACACTGTAAACAAGCAAACACTGTCTTCAAAATCAAGCTCAAGCAGTGCTAAACCTCAGAGTAGAAATGACACCTGCTGTATCTGCTGTTTTGGCGGTACGCCATGTTTTTGTTGAGACGACGGGACTACACGCGTGCACGGCGATAGCAAAATTGGAAGCTTTCAATAAACTTTATTTGCCAGTTAGCGCTTGTCCTGTGTGCTTCTTCGTCTTTTTGTCCTGCTTTTTTGCGCTATTTTTAATATGAATACACCCACAGTACATCGTTGACTGAAAAACAAAAAGAAGTACAAAACAATTAGGCACACAGAAGCAGAACCAGCTATTAAAGTATTTCTGTGAAAACACAAGCCGCTTTATACTTGGCTAGCAGAATTTCGCGAACGGACCAAAACCTGTATACTTTCTTTTTCTTGTTACCATAAAAATATAAAAGTAACTTCAAAAGTAATTCGCTACTTTTTTATGGTAGTTATTAATTTACTAAATTACTTTCCATTTGAGGGACTTCTACTCTACTCAAATTACTTTTGAGGTCACTACTCAGTACCAATTACTTTTTTGAGTAACTTGTCTGCGGGTGTCCCCCAGGGATTGAGGCGTGCCCGGAGCAGCAGCGCGTGGACCTGGAAGACATTGACCTGGAAGGCAGCGAGGAAGAGCAGGAAGCACTGGACCAGTTCCTGGCAACTGCGGGTAGGCCTTCCCGAGTGTGCACTTCCCAGAGCACTTGGGAGTGACAAGTGTCGGCCGGCACTAGAAACTCTGGTCCCAGAACGTTTTTTCCCCCAAACCCTTAACGAAGGGAACCACCTGCCTCAAAACGTTGTTCATTCCTCTTTATTAAAATCTTTCTCGATTACGTAGATACCCACATTTCATTGTAAACTAGTATTTTTATGATGTTTTTGAAAGTGCATTGTATCTATTGTATTAGGGTGCGCACAGGTCCTTGAAACCCTTGAATTAAAAGTTGGGCTTCCAAGGCCCTTGAAAATCCTGGATTTTTTTCTAGACCTTGAAAATTCTTGAATTTGAAAATTTGGCTTGCAGGGCCCTTGAAAGCCCTGGATATTCTGGCTAGACCTTGGAAATCCGTGAATGGCTATTTATAATAGCAAATACGGGTATATATTGCACATTTTAGTTATGCTTATTGGTTTCGGTCTAAGTTATCTCAATTTGTTCAGGTTTAGTCGATGTTCATTGGATGGTTGGCCACATTGGAGCAGATCCAAATCCAATCTGATCCGGGAATGCTTTGCGCACTGTTTACGCCATTAGCCTCGTGTTTTGTCGTCGGTCGTAGGAAAATGCCCGGCAAAGCAGGTTTCAAGGTGCGTGGCATTGCAGTGATCAGTATAAGGACTGGGTGGCACCAGATACGACAAATCAGCATCGTGTAAATGCAAACCGTGCGGAAAAACCTTCGCTGCCGCCACCACGGGCGAGTCGGCGTTGAAGAGCCATATAAACAGCGCGAAACATGCCGGCATTCATGAAGATCGCAGCCAAGAGCTCGGTGCAAAATTACCTGGCTCCGGGCACGAGTGAACAATATACTGTCCCGCCTCCACCGCAGTTGCCAAACCTTAACGCGGCTTGCAAGACGCACCAGTTGGTGACAAATGCCGAAGTGTTGTGGACTCTGAAGGTCGTCACATCCCGCTGTTCCTACCGGTCATCGTTACAATCGTGCAAGTTGTTCCAACAAATGTTCCCAGACAATGAGGTGGTAAAAGCGTTTTCTTGCGGAGAAAAGAAATGCGCCTATGTGACGTGTCATGGACCGACACCTTTCTTTCTAACGACCTTGGAGCGGGAAATCCAACAGTGTGAGCACTACGGGGTGCTTTTTGACAAATCTTCAAACGACTATTTACATTATTTACATTGTCAAATCAAATAGTCTTAGGAAAACTGCAAATAGCAAGGCCGAGGAGCTGCTTAGCATCAGCCAGCAAAAAGAGGAAAAGCTGCAGGAGCTCCCCGAAGTTATACTGCAAGCGGTCTTGGAAATTATTTTTATTTCGACTTCGTGCAATGCAAACAAGTTTGCAACATAGAATTTTGTTTTTGCTTAGTGCATTAAAATGGATGTTTGCAATTTTTTGGCAACAATGTTTTATTGAAATCTTCTACGTACGGCATCGAGTTAGGGCCTTGAAAATACTCCCACAAGCCCTTGAAACTCCTTGAATATCTATCTTTGAATCCTGTACGAACCCTGTGTATTGAAGTTATTTACTAATCTTTCATTCTTGACCTCTTTATTTGCATCGAATACTGGCCCGCAAATTGTGCATTGAGTAATGTCTCTGCTCGTAAAATTTCAAACTGTACCACCCTACATCAACCCCAAATGGAGTTAGTAGTACAGTTGAACCTCGATTTAACGAAGTCACCGGGACCCGCAAATTATTTCGTTAAATCGGGAACTTCGTAAAATCGGGAAAGTCATTTTTCGGGCGTAGGATTTGATAGATTTGAAGTACTAGTGCAGCGGCATCCTACGAACTACCGTGGTATCACATTCGCGCAGTCCACAAGCCGAAACAGCAGAAACTTTAAAAAAATGCGCGTACAAGAACTCCGCAAATGAGAGAGCACAACCGCGTGCGCGTGTCGAAAAAAGCAAAAAAAAAGCTCGTAGCTCTGGAGAAAACGACAAATTTATTGCCTAGTGAAAAAGCTTGTGATTTTCGCCTGCGCGCGCTTTGTGAGCAGCGGGCGCACACACTTTTCGTAGCTGGCGAGTGAAGTCAGAGCGTCCTCGGCACCCTCGTGTGCCCCAGCAAACCGCCTCAGAAGGTCGACGGCGTCCATCACCTGGCTTGGTGTGGGCACGGGAGCTTCGACAGCATCCGGATCGTTCGCATCTTCAGACTCCTCTTCTGCGCCGGAAACAAGCCGCACTATCTCCTCGTCGTCGAGAACTTCTGTGGTGTCAGTGTCTGCGTCTGCGTCGGCGTTCACGAAGTCGTCGAAGTTCTGATCCGTGGCCACCTGGTCATGCCGACGAAGCTCTTCCCAACAACTGGGTGATGCCTCTTCCTGCTCGTGTTGCGGGCTTGTGGAGCCCGACGCAGCCTCGGAAGTAGAAGTGTGGAAGCCAGCATGCCGGAAACAGTTCACAACGATCGAGGACCAGGTTGCTCTCCACGATGCTGCCACCATCTCGATCGCCATGTACACGTCGATCTTGGTCTCACGTTTGATTTCCAAGTTCAGCAGGAGCTTCTCGATGACCCTACGCTTATATGCGCATTTCACACTGTTGATGATCCCCTGATCTAGGGGCTGAATGACGGAAGTCGCATTGGGGGGAAAGAACCGCAACTGCACATTCTTCAGGTGAAGCTCCGGAATGTGGTGGGCCGTGCAATTGTCCAACAGCAGAGACACATTCCTCTTTTGGCGGCCCATGTCGTCGTCGAAGCTTTTAGCCACTTTGAGAAGATCGCGCGGCTCATCCAGGCTTTGGTATTTGACACGTACTCCGCCGATAGATTTTTAACTCCTTTGAAGCACCGAGGATTCTCGGCCTTTCCAATGATGAGCGGATCGCGCTTATCGCTGCCATCAATGTTGACACATGGCAACAGAGTAAGTCGCTGTTTACTCTGCTTGCCGCCGTGGCAAGGCGTCTTGCTTGGCAGCATCTGATAAAACAGACCGCTCTCATCCGCGTTGTAGACATCTTGCACAGCGTACCTCCCTAGGATCTCCGGCACGTTCTCCGACAACCACTCGTCGGCTCCTTGCTTGTTCACGCTGGATGACTCCCCGTTCGACACTTTGCCAACAATCCCGTAGCGCTCCTTGAAGCGCGAGAGCCAGCCGGGACTTGCCTTGCACTCGTCAAAGCCGAGCAAACACGTGTAACCGAGCTCTTTCTGCTGCACCACTTCCCCGCTGAGTGGAACGTTTCTGGCTCGCATGTCGTTGAACCACATAAAGAGGGCTTCCTCCAGCTTCTCGTGCGGGGTCGTCTTCAGGTGTTTTTTCTTGGACGCGTTCCCAGAGGAAGTCGCAAGGATGATGGCGTCCTTCGCCTTCAAGATGGTCGAAAGCGTGTCAGAGTCCAGCGAGCTCCACGCTAGCTCGCTTACGTTTCTCGAACAAAGGCACTCTCGTAACCGGAACTCTTTTATTCCCGAGCACTCGCGCTCCACGCGCGCTCACCGCTCGCCGTCTCTCCTTCGTTCCTCCCCCACCCTCCGTCCGCCGATGTCCCCTTCCCACACCGCCGCGCATCCCGCGCGCCATCTCTCGAGCTTGGCGAAAGGCGTCCTCACCCTGTCGCCGTGGCGCCATCTCGTGGCAAGGCATGCAACTGCATGCCTCTCCTAACAGATCCCCCTCCTTAATCTGTGCATAATGTGAATAGCGATGCCTATGAGTCATAGTACCGCACCAACTGGTCGACATTGGCAAGTCCACACCGTCGGCCCGTCGTAGGGTCCTTCAGTCTGTACACGTTTTCCCCTACCCGGGCCGCAATGGCAAAGGGTCCAGAGCGTCGAGGGGCAAGTTTGGCAGTTATTCCCCGACTGGCGTTGCTCAGCGTGTGTGAGTCTCGCAGAACGAAGTCACCCACAGCAAACTCACACTGTTGTCGCCTCCGGTTGTAGTGTCGTCGCTGTGTCTCCTGCGCCTTGCGTTGGTGGTCTCTCGCAAAGTCGAGGGCGTCTTTGAGGTGCTGGCTGAGCTCTGCACTGAAGACGTGAGAAGTGGACGGCTGGGTCTCGGAGTGTTCGTGTGGGCGAAACTCCCACGGGGTTCGAAGTTCTCGGCCGTAGCAGAGGAAGGCTGGCGTGTATCCGGTCACCACACTCTCAGACGTCCTCATGGCAAACGCCACCTCTGGGAGGCGCCTGTCCCAGTCACGGTGGGTGCCACAGTAGGCTGCAATAGCCTGCTTGACTGTGCCATTGTGCCGCTCGACTGTCTGGCCTGCTGGTCTGTACGGTACCGTATGGCGTTCTGCAATGCCCCAGTGCTTGAGCACACCCTTCCACAATCCACTTACAAACGGTTGGCCGTTGTCACTGGAGATACTCTGGGGCACCCCATGTGGGCAGAAGATGTCCACCATCCACTCCACAATGGCTCTAGATGTTGGTGCCCGGAGAGGAGAGAGCTCAATGAACTTCGTGAACTTGTCCAGGATGACCAGGATGTACTTGTTCTGTTTGGCTGTGGCGGGAAGCGGTCCGATGAGGTCGACACTCAAGTGCTCCATGGGGCCAGTGGCCCAAGAACTATCCAAAGGCCCTTCGGTTTTTGTCGTCGTGGCTTGAAGGCCTGGCATGTCTTGCAGGCACGAACGTAACGAGACACATCTGCCCTCATTCCAAGCCAGTGGAATCGCCTCTCAGTCCGTCGGAGCGTCTTAAAGTATCCTGCATGAGCACTAAGCGGATGGTCGTGCTCCACCTGTAACACCAGTGATCTCAGTTGGAGGGGTAGCCACGGAACCTTGTTGCTCTGGCCCACGTACAGCAGGAGACCTGTGTCGTCAATCTCACTATCTGCTGCCAGGTCTTGCACTCTACGCGACTCCCTAATATCACTGGGTAAAGAGTTGTTTTCCATGAAGTCAATTACTGTTCTCAGAAGCTCATCCTTTCGTTGTTCTGCAGCCAACCTTTTGCCATCCCTCAGCAGCGATATGTCCACAGACTCTGAGGCGGCAACCTCCTCAAATCGAATTGAAGGAACGGGTTCACTCACTTCGATCGGAAACCAGTCCTCAGCAGTAGACGGTGAAGGAGGCTCTGGAGCAGAGACTGGGCAACGACTTAGAGCATCAGCAGGGATGTTAGCTTTGCCCCGCCTGTGCTTGACGATGCACTTAAAGCCCTGCAGACGGAGCACCCATCTCTTCACTCTGCTGGAGGTTTGCTCCGTGTGGAACATCCATGAGAGTGATGCATGGTCGCAGTGTACCTCAAAGTGGGCAAACTCTATGTATGGGCGAAACTTGTCCAGTGCCCATACAACTGCCAGACATTCCCACTCCTGTACGGTGTAGTTGCTCTCTGCTTCTGTCAACGTTCGGCTTATAAAGGACACTGGCCTGAGGTGTCCATCATTCTCCTGCAGGAGGACTGCGGCGATGCCAATGCCACTGGCAGTGATGTGATTGCAGCGCCAATTGCGCCAAACTGCGCCAAGGGGCTAACCCTGCTACATCTTGCTACATTTTGCCAAAATATAAGTAATCTGCGCCAAGCTTGCGCCAAAGAACCAATTTTGGTCGCCTTTCAAAACCGAAACTAAACTGAGTACCGTGAGCTAGGTGCCGCAAGCGGCCGCCCGACACAAACTACCTTGCATCAATCGTCCATCTGGTCTTGCAGGGTTTTCCCGCCATCTCTCGTTTCACACTCTCGTCGTCTCGTCTCGCATCTCTATTAAATTTTTGTAACGATAGATGCAAACTTGTGCGGACGCTCCGACTCTAGCGTGGCGGGTGCCAGCCATGCCGCCATGTTGTGAAATGAAACCGCGTTTTTGCGCGGCGGGAGTTACTTTGTGATCTGAAGCGCTTTTGAAAGCAACGGCCGTGGGAAAGCCATATTTGGTCCCTGGCTACCAGTCACCGTGGTTGCATGACGTTCGGTGTTGCCGTCCCCACGTCGCTGAAGGTATGGCGCTTTCTAAACTACCGCAAGGTCATCAACATTCCTGTTCTTGTTTATATAATACGTTACTACAAAAATCCCTCTTTTGAAAGAAAGTTGGTGAAGAGAAGTGAGCTAAAGCGAAAAACGCAATGTCTGCACGCTGAACCCGCACAGCGCGCTTGTTTGTCTGAAGTTTAGTCGTTGCACAAAGCGCTCCAAGAACATTTTAACCCAGGCTTGCTATGTCTCGCATCAATGCGCTCAGTTCTTCTTTTTTTTTTTGTTATTTTTGTGTTTAGGTTGTATTTTGTTTGCCAGCCTGGTGAGCACGCGCCACTGGACTGTTTTTTTGTCGTATGTTCGACAGTTACATTTTGCATACAACTTTGGGAATCGAATGGTGACGGAGCGGAGTGGCATGGTTTCGGTTTCGATTGCAGAGCCGTCGTCTCCGCTCGCGCGACGAAGCAAGCGCAACTGCAAGCCTGCCGAAGTTTCCCTCACGTGCATGCGAACATTATTGCACGACAGAGAAACCAGGCGGGACGCTTGCAATATCTTGCTTTACGTTTGCTTGCTTTTGACGAAAATCTGGCACGTTGGGAACCAGTAAAACGCTGGCAAGCGGTTTTTTGGAATTGCTCGGCAATGCCTACAGCACTGTACACTTGTGGGATGTCTCAGTGTCTCTTTGGAGACATTGAAAGTGGACATTCATTACTTGCCGAATGCAAAGCGAGGCTTGGCAGCCTTGTAGAAGGTTCTGAAAAACAAAAGGTAAAGCACCCACTAGTCGTACTGCAACTTTTAAGTGTGTACAGTTTCGCATTGAACTGGAGTAGTTACATGTTTCATTAGTCACAGACAGCTTCAATTTATTATATTGCATAAGTAGTCAACTTTATGCTTTGATATTTACTAATAGGCTGGTCATTTTCAAATAGATTTGATATGTGCAGTTTGGTTCTTATTTATCTATAGTGGGTACTTACATATGTATCATTCAACTGAAGCAATGCAAAATGTGTCATGTCACTGGCATTTCAGTTAATATGTTGAAAGACTCCTAGATAGTCTAACTTGCATAATTTATTTTATTGTGGCGAGCAAAGGGCCTTTCATTTGTCCAGCAGTCAAAAATAAATATTTTTATTTTTCTAAGAATATCTGCTCTAAAAGCTACCTTTTGCTGCTCCAAAACACTCTTTTGGCTGCTCCAAAAGGTGCTCCAAAACGGCTTAGGCCAATCACATCACTGCACTGGCATCTGTCTCAATGATGAAGGGGCGGTTGAGGTCGGGCAAGGCCACCACTGCCTCTTCTGTAAGCCAAGACTTTAGGGATTTGAAAGCTCCCTGCTGTGGCTGGTCCCACCTCCAAGGTGCGTTCTTCTTCAGCAGCGTCGTGAGAGGTTTTGCGATGTCTGAAAATCGTGGAATGAATGTGCGGTAGTATCCCACCAGTCCCAAGAACGCCTGCAGCTGTTTGACTGATGTTGGGGTGGGGTACTCTTCAACTGCTTGAACCTTCTCTGGATCCGGCTGGCATTTACCCGGAGAGATGACATGGCCTAGGAATTTAAGCGACTGCTTGCAGAGCTGCACTTTGCTGGGATTGATGGTGAGTCCCGCTTCTGCGATCCTGTGTAGTACATCCCGTAAGTGCACTACATGATCTTCAAACGACTCCGAAAAGACCAAGACATTGTCTAGGAACGCCATGCAGTACCTGTGTTTCACTCCATCAAGCACTTTGTCCATTAAGGCCTGAAATGTGGCTGGGCCTCCGGCTACACCAAATGGCATGCGTTTGAACTGGAACGCTCCCTGGTGACACAGAAACGCAGTCTTCGGAATGTCCCGTGTTGCCACTGGAATCTGGAAGAAGCCTTGGGACAGGTCAAGGCTAGTAAACCACCTTGCTTTGCCAAGTTGTGCCAGGATCCAGTCTGTCCGGGGCATCGGATGCACTGGGACATCAGTCCTTGCGTTGAGTGGTCTATAATCCACTGCGAGTCGGTAGCCGCCAGTTTTCTTGGCCACCAGGACAGGGGCACTGGCCCAGGAGCTTGTGCTTGGCTCTATTAGGTCCTGATCCAGAAGATCCTTGATGCATTCATCTATTATGGCTCGTTTCTCTGCATTTACTGGTCGCATCTTGCAACGAACGGGTCGGCTATCACCAGTGTCGATGCTGTGTTGGATCAGCGAGGTGCGTCCAGGTTGTACTGTGAAAGTGTCTTTGTAGTCATTGAGCACTGTCACGATCCGCCGGTCGCCTTCTGCCTTTTCTCCGGGAGTCCCCCTGACCATGGCTTCCTCTGGGCAGGTCTCAACTTCTCTGGGCGCTGCAAACAGCTCCTCCAGTGAGTACACTTCCTCGGACAGGGCCACAGGTGGAACTTCCGAGGATTTGCCGAAGCGGACCAGCTCCTGAATCTCCGTCCCCAAGGTCCAACCTCCGAGGGCCACATGTATTGATAGACCCGCTGCGATCAAGAAGTCTCTGCCCAAGATAATGTCACGGCACAGTCCCGGCATGTGGATGAATCGTTGCTTGCGGCATCCACCCGACCAACGGATACGGCATCTGATGGACTGAGTTGTGGTTGACCATCCTGTTGCCAACCTGAGGGAATGGGTCTCCTGCTTGAGTCCTGCACCAGTAGCCTGAGCAGCCACCACAGCTGGGTCCCCCATTAAACTAACACTGGACCCAGTGTCCAACAGGGCAAGGAATACCTGGTTACCCACGGTGAGCTCGAGCAAGAGCTCCCTCCCTCCGGCTGTTGCTGCAACTTGCAAGGCAGTCTCGTAGATGCTGGCCGGGTCAGCCTCTACGCTCGCCCGTTTCCCGGGCAGTTAGCCTGCAGATGTCCCTGTTCGTTGCACCTGTAGCAGCGTTGCTGGTTGCGTTGTCTGCCAGTTGCGCAGTATCGGGCAGAGTGTCCAACCCCACCACAGCGTTGACACACTTGTCCTTTGTTGGAGGCAGGCTGCAGGCTTGGGGCCTGCTGTGCAGTTTGAAGCCACTGTTGACCCTGTTGTGGCAGAGGTGGTGCCCAGGTTGGATGCTGCGGTGCTGCCCACTGTGGTGTTGGCTGCGGCATAGGTTGAAACGAGGTAGCCAAAGTTTGGGGCTGCTGCACTGCCCACTGTGGTGGCAGTTGCGGTGCTGGCTGGCAGGGCATTGTGTTTGGACCCCACATCTGGTCCTTGCAGTAGGATGACTGCACTGCTGCTGGATGCAGGGGCCACCATGGCTGAGGGGCCACCCCAGCGCTCACGGCAGCCAGCGTGGATGGAGGGCACTGGTTGGGCACTGTGGGGTGCAGCTCCGCAAAAGCGAGGTCCTTGGCAACTTGGTCCGTTCTTGGCGGCGACGGAACGTACTTGAGGCGGTGCCATGCACGCTCCATGACGCCACCGGCTTCCTTCGCAAACTCGCGCAGATTCGCGAACGTGAGCCCTTCGCACAAGTCTTGAAATTTTGGGTGCATCTGACGCCTGACACGTCTCACCTTCTCTTCGTCGGACACCGTCTCGCCGATCCTGTCGTAGAATTCGGCAATGACGTGGATGAAGTGGCGCAAGTTTTCCTGCGGGTGCTGTGTGCGTCGGTCGAGTTCTTCCTTCAGCCGATGCTTGTAATCGACCGACGCAAATTCCGCGTGGAACTCCTTCACGAAGCTCTCCCAGTCTTCGAAGCCTCCCGCAAAGCGCCACCAAAGCTTCGCTGTGCCCTCCAGTGCGGCCGGGAGGACCTGCCGGACGCGCTTGCTGTCCGGAACGCCCGTAACCAGGCAGAAATTCTCGAACTTGTCGAGGAAGTCCGTCGGGCTCTGCTTGTCCTCATATCCGATGAATTTCGGCAACTGGATGTTGCCGCACTTCCAAGGCGTCGGCTCCTGCGTGCGCGCCTCGGTGTCCTGTTGTAGCGGAGTGTTCAGGAGCACGTCACGCACACACGAGGACAATCGCTCCCGGTCCATGGCACTGCCGTCCGTCTGGGCCAGCAGTTCGCTGACCACGTTGTTTGCGTTCATGTCGGCGTGCTGGCAAGAAGAAGACGTAAAACTGCCTCGCAGGACTTGCCGTTGGTCTAGCAGGGTGGTTGGGTTCAGAGGACGAGCCCCCACTTGTCAGAGTCCAGCGAGCTCCACGCTAGCTCGCTTACGTTTCTCGAACAAAGGCACTCTCGTAACCGGAACTCTTTTATTCCCGAGCACTCGCGCTGCACGCGCGCTCACCGCTCGCCGTCTCTCCTTCGTTCCTCCCCCACCCTCCGTCCGCCGATGTCCCCTTCCCACACCGCCGCGCATCCCGCGCGCCATCTCTCGAGCTTGGCGAAAGGTGTCCTCACCCTGTCGCCGTGGCGCCATCTCGTGGCAAGGCATGCAACTGCATGCCTCTCCAACAAGCGTGCTCGCCGGAATGCCGTGTTCCGCGGCCACGTCACATTTTTTCGTCCGCTCGCGACAGCACGGATTATGTCCGCCTTTTCTTCGAGGGTCAGTACTTTCCTTTTCTTCTTCGGAGGCTCCATTCTTCGACGACGCAGAATGCGTAGAGCAAAGTAGAAGAAAGAAAACTAACGTGCGCGAAGAGCTGAAGGACACGGGCGATCGGGTGGAAACCAGCCGTGGCGAAAGCAGCGGACACGCGGAGGTAAAGTGGAGGGAGCTAGAGAATAAAGATAGCTAAAGAGCGTCAGTGCTGCCATCTGTCGCACGCGAGATCAAGCACCAGCCGCCGCTTTCGCCATCTGGTGGAACTGATCCAAAGCTTGGAAAGAAATGCGCAGTCTGTCGTTCCGTGCGGTTTCGGTTTGTAGTTTCGTAAGAACCAAAACGAGAATGCATCCGCTGCGTCGATTGTACCGCTCCTACGCCGGCAGCACACTGCCAGACATTCGAGACGCCGTAAATTTGGAAAAACCTCTTTTTCTATGCATCTTTATTTCCCGGAATGCTTCGTTAAATCGGGTTTGGCGGCGAAGTTTGTTTCGTTATATCGAGTTCGTAAAAGCATTAAGCCTATGGGCAACTGCGGGGGAACCCGAATTCGTTCGTTAAATCGAGAAATTCGTAAAATGGGGTTTCGTTAAATCGAGGTTCAACTGTATTGGAAATGAATAAAGAAAAAAAAAACCAGTAGTGGGCGCATTACCACCACAAAGTTGACAGTCACTCGTGGCAAGATCCTCTTTTAGTTACAAAATTGAAAAGCAAACTTGTTGCAGTTACTAGTAATGCCGTTACTTTCCAAAAAATTTTGAGGGACAAGTGTCAGCTGTAGTCATGGGCACGTTACTGCTAAAAAGCTTACAGTTACTCGTGGCAAGATTCTAACTGCTTTAGTTACGAAATCGAAAGGCTACAACTTGTTGCAGTTACTAGTAATGCTGTTACTTTGCGAAAAGGATTAAAAACACTCTTTAAAGTAGTGTAGACCTTTGATAAAACATTCGGTTCTTAATGAATTACGTTTGTTGACAGAATGTCCCAGTAGTCAACGTTGGCATGTTTGGTCCTTCCAAAACTGAAAAATAAGCGCGACCACCATAAGGTTTAGTGGTCACAGTTTTGGTCATGGTTTAGACACCTGTCATGGTCATGTTCACAGTGTTTTGTCATTGTGAACATGTTTTACATGTCATTGGTCATGCTCAAAATGTTTTGGTCATGGTTTAGACACCTGTCACGTCATGTTCACAATGTTTTGTCATTATGAAATGTTTGCATGTCATGGGTCATGGTCACAATTTTTTGGTCATGGTTTAGACTCCTGAAGAAAAGCAATTCAAAAGGGGAGATAAACTAAAAACAAAATGTGCACGCATGAAAAAAACAAAAAAAAACAACATTGTAGCGCGTTGTTACAAGGCGGAAGCGAAGAGATGAGAAAGAAACTTTCGCCTTTCAGCGAATGCATCGTGGAAGTTTGTTGTAAATGGTTTCTGCTATATTGAACTGATCGTAGCGTTTCCTGCTGTTCAAAATAAACGGGTTTGACTGTATTGTTAAAAAAACGATAGCATTGAAAACAATTCTATCGTTAGAAACACACTGACATTGTAAACAATGCCATCATTAAAAAACTATAGCATTGTAAACAATGCTATTGCCAGAAAAAACTATCATTACAAAACTAATCTAATAACCAACATTTTTCTTCATTAGCAGAATGCCTGAATAGTGCAAGTGCGAAAACAAAATTTTCAAAATGTATTTTATTGGATGCTAACGTTGCGCCGAAAAATGAAACACATTTTCTGCCTTATTGTCGTCAACAAAATCTCAAGATCTTTTATAAAAGACATTGATAAAATAAAAATAAAATTTTTTGCATTGCCCATTAAGTTTTAGTAAAGAAAAACGATGAATAAGCTTTTTGTTTTGTCCCGCGACCAAACAATAGTTTTGCTAAACCGAAATTTTATGCCGAAAAGTTGAACGGAGATAAACGCGTTCAAAGTGCTCTAACCTCTGCTTTTTCTTTGTATTTATGTATTTATATAAAACTTGTTTTCAAGTTTTTCTTTGTAAAACATGGCTGTACACATTTTTGGGGATTCAAATTAGTTTTTCACTTGGAACACAGGTGTGAAATTTTGTAGCTCAGCGACATCAGTCTCGTAACTTTTCTGTACATCACGCTATCATCAGCGAACAACCTTATACAGGAAGAGATGCCTACTGATATAGTATCATTAAATAAGATAAGATTATAAACAAAAGCTGTCCCAGGACAGACCCCCGTGAAACCCCCGACGCAACGTCAACGTACTGCTAACTTTTGCCGTTCAAAATTTTGCACTGTCTACACCAGAAAAGATCATTTTCAATCCAATTAAGCACAGTCGAATCTATGTTTAATAGATTAATAGTTAATGGGTGCGAGACTCTAAAAAATAAAATCCATTTGCCCTCCCTCATCGACTTCTAATACCAAGTCGCAATAAACTCCTACGAGTTGCCTTGTTGCAAGATAATCTTTTCTGAAAACCCACGTTCTCTTATCAAAAAATTGTTTTCTGTTACATGTCCAGTTATCTCTGTAATATAAATTGTGTAATGGACGAGCGTGTTGTTTAGGGTACTGAATATAAACAACGACAAATGACAACTTTTAAATGGCGAGTTGTTGTTTGTCGTGTTTGTTGAGTATATTGAGTGTTGAATCGAATATATTGAATACACATTGAGTATAAAATATGGTCTATGATTTTGCGCGATATTGACGCGAAATGGAGCTTTGTTCCGTCTTTTTGTGAATTATCCTTTGTGAGGACACCTTCCGGTCGTCTGGCAGTTGTCCCGTTGATGGTGACTCGGCGTAAACTAAATAAAGATGAAACAAAATCGGTCGTTGCTTCGGTACACAAGGTGAAATACCGTCTTGATTGTTTGCCTTTGTTTCATTTCTATCTTTTAACGGTGCTTGAATGCTACATGGACTAAGCTTGATGGCTTCATCGGCGGTATAGTCAGGGCCGGATTAAGGTACGGGCTAAGGGGGCTGCAGCCCAGGGCCCCCGACTCTCTGGGGGCCCCCATTACGGAAGCTCGTAGAAAACAAAAAAACAAAACCTAAAAAGATTTTGGAAAGCGATGTTGCTTTCGAGAAGAGGGATATACAAAGAAAATGGCGATGTCAGCGAGGCCAAACGCGCACTTCGCGTAGCACACTCCTATCCCTGTACAAAGCCGGCCCTTTGGGTGGGTGACCGGCCCCTTAGGGTCCTTGTCTGCTTTCTTATAAAAGCGGCTTCGAGCAAACGAAGAAAACACGCACAATCTAAAATTTTTCGCTCCTTTTTTTTTTTTGTCAGGAAGGGAAATGTCATAAACACCTCCCCTCCTACTCGGGCTTGTGTCTCGTGCGCGCAAACACGTGTTCTTGAGCAGCGCTTACACTTTGAAAGTGCGGCCTTCGACGCTGCTGGGGAAGGGAACAAAGCTGCATGCCGCCTCCGCGGAGGTCTTGCCGGAGTGCTCCCTAGTTGAAACCAGACGGGAATGGTAAAGTTTTTGTATTTTGAGGCTACTTTCTATTGATTAAAAAATAAAGGAAACTGCAGTATTTCTCAGGTTCATTGCCTTAACCAGACATCATTATCATCATCATCGTTGCTATCATCATCATCATTAGGGCCCCTGAAGCGTCCTTAGCCCGGGTCCCCGAAATGCCTTAATCCGGCTCTGGGTATAGTTCTTGCGTACGCAAAAGGACTGCCCCGCAAAAGGACTGCTTGTTACTTGCGTATGCAAAAGGACTGCTCCACAAAAGGACTGCTTGTTACTCGTGTACGGAAAAGGACTGCTTAACAAAAGGACTGCTTGTTACTTGCGTACGCAAAAGGACTGCTCCGCAAAAGGACTCCTTGTTACTCGCGTATGCAAAAGGACTTCTTGTTACTTGCGTACGCAAAAGGACTGCTACGCAAACGGACTGCTTGTTTTGGCAAGGAGACCTAGTGAAAGTAATTACTTAAACATGTTGCTTTCTCAGTAATTGCCATGAAAAACCTGATTAGTATCGTTTATTCGTTTATTCCTGCATACTTTGTCTGGTTCCCTTCGTATATTGCCGAAAACGTTTTGGAGTTGGTTTTTGTTCTTCGATTAAGTCTTTCGAAGTATCATTCTTTTGCGCTTTTCACGTTTGATTTGTATTCATGCATTACATCAGGTGATCTCTTTGACTGATTTTTCCTTTGTTTTCTCACATTGCACGAATGCTCCTCTTTGTTTTTTCAAGTATATTCTCAGAATACTTGAGAATACGTTTTTTTCTGCTTATCAGAGTCTATACTTGGAACATACATATTCATGAGATGGAGCAATTTCTTTTTTTAAAGACGCACCATAATTCACAAATACCGTAATCCTCTGAAAGACGCAGGTTAGAGAGCTCGTTGGTGACGCTAGAATAATTGCCTCTCGTAAAAAAAAACTTTGTCCTTGATTCACACGACTTCGATAGACTTCAAAGATTGTCTGGCCGGGGGCTTGGAAACAATATCGTAGAGCGATTGTAACGCGCTCAAGTCCGAATTCGGTGGTCTATAAAAGGCTCCGACAGCGTAAGAACCATATTAAGGAGACCGTGTGCCAAATCGACTCGACTGCGGCATGACCAATATCTGGTAGTGAAGATTGCAAGGAAGAATGAATTGAGTGATTAAGTTCGAGTTCGGTGGTCTATAAAAGGCCCCGACAGCATAACAATCATTTAAGGAGACTTTGGACCAAATCGACTCAACTGCGTCACGACCAACATGTGGTAGCGAAGATTGTAATGAGGAGTGAATTGAGTGATTAAGTCCGAATTTGGTGGTCTATAAAAGGCTCCGACAGCATAAGAAGAGTCATCATGTAAGGAGACCGTGCACCAAATAGACCCAACTGTGTCACGACCATTATCTAGTAGTGAAGATTGTAAGGAAGGATTTGTCAGCAGAAACACTCCTCCACCGAGGCCAGACCGGTCATTTGGATAAGTGATTAAATCTTTTGGAAAGACTTCACTATCTGCAATAAATGGATTTGCCCATGGTTCTGTTCCAAATACTATATAAGCCTTGACAGACTCAATGAAACCACTGTTCTTCTGTCTAAACTCAAGTCTTCCGTTTAAGCTCAATGAGATCAGCAAGTTCCTCAACGTTGTAACTACTAAATTGCGACAGACACTTTTTTTTTTCTCCGGGTTGCGTCGGCGCTTTATTAGCATAACAACTTGGGACCGGCAGATTAGTTTGAATTATCCAGAAGTATGAATTAAGAGGGTTTGAATTAACGAGATTCCACTGTACTAGCGGAACAACTGCTTCCATTTCCTCATCCCACATGAAAGTTTTTGCGTTAAGAATCACCTCGTCGATTTTCAGTTGCACCCGGTTGTTGCTGTCTGCTTTTTTAACTTTAGCGTATTCTTGCAATTGTTTCCGTACATTTCGGGTTTCGGGTGAGAGGTCCCGGTTCACGCCATAGAGTGACCCTTCGAATTTTTTAGCATTTGACAGTGCGTCCTGTTTCTCCTTATACAGTCTAATTTCATTAGTTCAAACCCTCTTAATTCAAACTTCTGGATAATTCAAACCCTCTTAAGGTTAGCAGCACTGCGTAGGTACAACAAGGAAATACGGAGGAATGGCGTGCATTTCGCCGGTGTTCGATGGGGACGTTGCTACGAAAAATACAACCGAATCTGCATTGCAGAGACCTCGGATCGATTCGCATATCGCTAGGATAAATTGTAACGCAACAATTTTGTGCCTTCGTTGACCATTGGAATCTTTGAGGTGTGCAGTGAAGTGTTTTTGATGTATTTGGATACACAGTTTGGCTGCGGAAATTGCGCGAGTTGTGCTTGGCAGTCTGTAATCGTGGTGTCGCTTCGTTCGAACGACCGTAGGCTCTCTTTGGTTGCACGGCGCACTGGAGAACTGGTAGTTCCCGCAGCCTGCTGGACGATGCTGTGCCGTTTCCTACATTGTTCTGGTGGAGGCATGCACTTTTACGGAGCACAATTGTTGCAGTTGGTATTAAATCCGCCGGTCTACCGCACGTTTCGTCGGCACCATTTTTTGCATACCCGTTGCACCTCGCACTCTGACGCCCTTTCGTGGCTAGGTGTATAAAGACTTCGAGGACTGGATTGAATAATATGAGCATGTCGTCCACCACAATGGGTGGACAGACCACCAGCTCCTACGGAATCTATACTTGTGGAAAAAAACTGCCAGGCACTGGTTTGAGGACCACGAATCCTTCTCGGCGTCTTGGAAAGTTTGCAAGATCGAGCTGAAGCGCACGTTCGTTGGCCAACGTCGACGAGAGAGAGCTGAGTTCCTGATTCTGACCAGGACACGACCCCAATGAGAGCATTATCCCTTTCGTGGAGGATGTTTTGCGCCTGATCGAGCGTCGACCCCCGTTCTATGCAAGACAAGAAGCTGAGAATCCTCATGTCCCTCATATGAGGGACAACATCTTCGGTAGCCTTATCCCTCATGTAAGGGACAACATCTTCGGTAGCCTTGTCCCTCATGTGAGGGACAACATCTTCGGTAGCCTGGTTCCTCATGTTAGAAACAACATCTTTGATAGCATCGTCCCTCATGTAAGGGACATCTTCAGTAGCCTTGTCCCTCATGTGAGGGACGACATCTTCGACAGCATCGTCCCTCATGTGAGGGACATCTTCGGTAGCCTTGTCCCTCATGTGAGGAACAACATCTTCGGTAACCTTGTTCCTCATGTGAGGGACAACATCTTCAGTAGACTTGTCTCTCATGTGAGGGACAACATCTTCGGCAGCCTTGTCTTTCATGTGAGGGATCGGTAGCCTTGCCCGCAACCCGTCGACAACAGTCGAAGGGTTCATCGCCGAGGCTTTCAACATTGAATATGCACTGCACGCCCAAACCCGTCACTATCAACAACTCCCCGGCGTCTCGACGCTCGAGTCGTCCAGCTGCAACTTCGAGGCCAGCCTCCCAAGTATCCGCAACATCGTACACAATGTTGTCCGGGAGGAGATCAGGAAGCTACCTTCTACCATCAGGAAGCTACTTCCTGATGGCACCTGTCCCTTTGTGCCGACAGTCTCCTGAAGCTCCTGATCCCCATCACCTCGATGGGAGGTAAGAACGAAAAAGCAGGTGAGCAGCGATGCAATACGAGTTGATATGGTGTCGTTTGTCATCAAAGGACAATACCTCATAATTTGCTGACACCAATTATCTGTGTCCACTCCACGAAGTACACGATTCCCAACTTCGAAAGAGAATGCCGCCGAGTGACTCAAAGAAATAGAATGGTTAGTCGTTCTCAAAAACTCGACACCAAGCATCACCGCACTTCACTTTGCCACACGAGACTTGCACAAGTTGCAGTGGTCGCGGCATGCTGAAGAAGTCACCATTGCAGAATGGAAGTGAAGGGACTCGGATAGCAAACAAACGTTGTCGCCAGCCATCGAGTCAACGATACAGCAAAAGGCGCAGTCAGGTAGCAATACATGCCCGAACTCGCTACACTGACGCAGAAAACTACCGGGAAAATTTGCGGATTAGAAGCCAGCCCTGCAGCTTCAGCGCATCGTATGTCAGTGGCGGCGCATGACGCACGATCGCAAGATGGCATCAGTCAGTCTAAGTCGCCACTCAGCCAAACTGAACACTGACGTGCCAAGAGCGCCGTCCGACAACGAGGAGTGCAGGTACTACGACTAAGCGCACGATACGAGAGTGCTGCAGAAAGAACTCGCTTACACCTTCCTTGCACACTCTTTTTTTTTTCTTCGAGGAACAAAAGGCAAAATTTCATTTTAAACGGGCAATTGCATTAAAATAAGACATAAACATTTCCTCACCTTCCAGGTGTCACATCTTGCCCTACATCGGGACTTCTGGTCCGAGTCCCGGTGACGTGCAGACGCCCAAGTTGACGGAACGCTTGCAGGATTCGCATAGTTTTCATCGCTCCTGTCGCTGCCCGCCAAACTATCGCCCGATTCCCGGGGGTGGAAGCACTTCGCCAATTGCGCCATTGTGCACCAAAACAAGCGAAAACAATTTTTTATGCTACCTATATTGATGGAGTATTTTTCTTTATGGGCCTTAGTGGTTTACCATGTTGAGTTCATTTAGGTAATTCTGAACCAATAGGCACTCTAGCAGCAGTATTGCATCGAGCACACCAATATCTTGTTAAAAAAGAGGCGAAAAGGAATTTTAAAACGAAATAAACAATTAGCAAAGAGCACCTGGTGGACGTCGCCAAAGCCTTGTTCGTAATGCCCGTCTAGGAACCTTGACAGGAGGTGATGATAACCGTCTCGCCTAGAACTATACGTGCTTTGAACCTGACGTCATCCGGACAGCTCTACGGCCAGCACAAGAGAAGAGGGGAGGGAGGAAGCACTCTTTTTTGTGTCCCAGGCGTCGCTATTCTCCCTCTACGAGATTACAGAAGATTAACCTGTCACTCAAAATTCATGCAAAAGCAGATTTGCGGTTGGTTGCGGTGGCACGATCATGGAGTGCTTCGACCGCTTCGGCGGCTGGAACGGCCGGGGCTTCCCGACGACGTCGGCCTCGCCGCATCTTTGCTCGTCCCGAGACAGACTACGTCGCGATTGTGCCGGACGTGAAGTGCTCCGCCGGCCGATCTTTGAGCACTTGGCGGAGTGGGCCGTTCGTAACGAAAAATACAGCCATCGGGCTCGAAATACAAACGTGCGACTGTCGTTTATGTATGTTGCGGATCACTTTCGACACATTTTTGAACACGACGGGTATATTTCGATTTTCGTTGAAGTATCGCTTTCAAAGCTTGCTTCAAAGGCACCGGCAGTGCGGCACACAGGATGCGGTAACGGTTTGCACACCAATACGGTCGTGTCGACGGCGCGTAGGTCTGATCTCCGAAAACGGGACACGCATAGCTGGCTTTTGTTAGAGTACTCATCAGTAGTCTGACAAGTACTCAACAGTACTCCGAGTCTGAACAGTACTCATCAGTACTCTCAATTGTTTACGTCATTTATTTATTTTTTTTGCACAGTGGCATTGAGCGTTGCTGCGTGTATATACATTACCACCCTCACGCATTAAATCTCGTGTACCGTGAATTCTCGTGCGAACGCCCGCCCCGAGAAATCGCCCGTCCCGTTTTTTAATCGCATCTACCGCGTGATCTGCGGTATCGGTACGTGATAAGCATGTTCGCCGTTTTTGCGTTACGTATCGTACATGAAAAGACGGTCAGTGCGCGGGCGAGCTGGTGTCAGTTAATCGTGTTGTTTAAAACCCGAGAGTTTGGCGAGGGAAAAATTGAGAAACTTCGAAGTCGAAGAGTTTCCGTTTCGCGTAACTTGTGGTGTCCCGTGCCTCCCCTTCCTACACGCACCATTTACTTTTTCGTTTTGGGTGGACATTCTTTCGGAACCTTGCGGTATATAAACTTACCTAAGAGCCTGCTGGCATGTGTTCACCTATTATCTAATGTCTGGGGAAAGCGACAACTACTCTACAACAATTAAACAAACATTTGGCATATTTTCTTTTTCGAGGAGTGCTCAGAAGCGTTCCTCGATCATGTCGTAAACGTAACATATAAAAGCGATGATTGGTTGCCTCAATCATCTGTAGATGTCTTACTTGCTAGTTTTTTTGTCAGTAACTTTTTTTTATTAAACTCCTAAGCAAGTTTTTTTTAGTCAGTCGTGCTTGTTCTTGTAAGGGTTAATTGAGCGTGCATGTATGAGCACGGACAATATAGGCGGTATCACAAACTTTTCGATATCTTGCATTTGTACTTCTTATCAGATAGAGTAGATTTCTACTCTCTTGATTTTGCTAAACAGGGACTTGGAAGATTTGCATTTGCTAATAATGAAGACAGTAGTCAGTGTTGTACTTTATTTCGTACCACACTGTTGCATCTTTGAAATGGTTTTGTCTTTGATGTATGGAACTCGCGATTTATGTCGTCACTCCTTTCAGGACGCTGAATATTAGGATTGACCGTCTAATTAGAACCAATAAAAGTACTACACCTCATTGATATACTAACCAAGTACGCGTCATACTCACACTCCAGCCTTTAATTACGCCTTCAGAATCTTCACACCGAAGATTGTGTTTGCTGCATGCGGTGAAGCTTTTGAGGACACTCGCATCTCTGGACACCCAATATTAATAAATTCATTAACAATTGTTAAATACTGTAAACAACTAAATTTTTGCGAGGACCCTATTTTCGCGAATCGCCTACAGTTTGCGAAAAATGCGTCCCACGCACAATTCGGGCAATATGTGAACACTACGGAAGCTACACTCGATTCGAGAAATTTAGAGCCCGCGAATAACTTAAAATTTTCAGCTTTGGCCCGATTCGCGAAAAAGTCGTTCACAGTATTAATAAATAAATTAAAAATTGTTAATTAATTAAATATTGAACAATTGTTAGTTATTTAAATAATAAATAAAGTAAATAGTTAACGAGCCAGACTTGCGGACTTGTAGCATGGGGCTGCACTTTCACCTTTCCTGAACATGTGGTCCATCTGAAAACAAACTCCAATGATGTTATTAAAATCTTGTTTATTAATTTATTCCCTCCAAGGGCCTTTGTAGGCATTGCAGAGAGGATACTTAAAACTACACACGCGATAATAACATCGAAGCACACTAACATTAACGCGCACAAAACAGGCCCAGCTAGCAGAAATAAACATTGCACTCGTATGAAACATTTATTGCTGTAACTCGTTAATTACAAAGACAAACACACCTCCGAGCACCTAGTTTAAAGGTATGTGTATGCATTCTTGTATAGCAGGTAATTTAGTATACTACATACAACGCAATAGACGCAAACCCTGTCGGGCAACATTGACCGCTGCCATTTTGTTTTGGGCATAAAGCATGGGAACGCTAATGCAGCAATCGAGTCGATGATGGCCGCCGTAACGTTCTTGTCGAACAAATGCCTATATTATGAAGGCCTCGGGTAATTAGCGGGTTAGAAAGAACAGAAGTACAACCTATATCTTGTCCAGGTAATTAGATTGAGTAAATGATTGACAGACCGATACAATGCACTCTCAATGCAAAAATCGTGGCTGCAATAAGTCCTAGGAAAGGAGAAAAACATGCAGTTACTAATCTTTTATTTCCGAGTTGCATTAAAGGAACACTCAAGTGGTTTTTGAGTTCGTGTTTTGATGATGACAGCTGAATTTAGACACCCTAAGTATCCCTAAAAACCAAAAAGTATAGTCATACGGTGATTATTTCTTTAATAAAAATGTAATTGAAGGCCGCCAAACCTCGGATCCACCCGAAAACGAAACCACTCTCATTGGTCCTCGCACGCTTATCAAAAGGATCTCGGGCCAATGGCGTTGGACGACGTTCCGTCGCGCAGTGATCCCAAGGTAGCCGCATCGGCCGGACCTCTTTGTCATTCGAGCTTCGATCATGGCGGAGTTCTCTTCGCTCGAGGACCTGACGCCGTTAGAGCAGTTAGGGGTTGAAATTCTTCGGTGGACAGCCAACCTGGGGATGATTTCCTATGACGCCATTCCGACGTGCGATGTGGACGATAGCAGCGCTTCGGAGTCATGTTCGGGTTCCGAGGACGACGAAACGCAGACCTTTTCGGGCGTTCTTCGATTTGCGGTTTGGGCAAGTCCTAACCAAACCCACGTTTGACATCGCAGCGTTACCTCTGGTACGTGATGTCAAGCGATGTCGCCACGTTGACTTTCGCCTCGGTAGGACTGAGGGAAGGCTGGTTCAGACATGTGCAACGAGCGCGTATTTACGACTGCGTCCGTTGCAACCGGAGCGACCGGAACGACCGCTCAGCGCCGCGCGTACACACACCTGCAACCACTACAACAAGCGCAGCAGGTCGTCATCTGTTTCAACGGCCCCTCTAAAATAGGACGCACTGCTACTCAATGCTGTAACAGAATATAGACAGACAGTTTTCTCTAGCCAAAAGCTTTATTATTATTTTTTCTTGATAGGCTTGCCGGCTACAGTGGATGAAAAAAAGAAAATAAAAAGATGCAGTACGCCGTCTTGGACGATCACGACTCTAATACACGACATTGCCATAGTACAAATATCGCCACATGCCTTTTCTACGAGTATAAAAGACAATGTAATCTTAGCAGCGATATAGCAACGTAGAAATATGATTTCGTGATCAGATAGACGTTGCGAGCCTTCTGGAATGGTAACACTAATCACTTTTCTCCGGTGATGAAAACGCGTGAAAATTTGCATCCTTTATACGGTACACGCCAGTAATACCTTGAACTTGAGCACACGCATGAAATGCGCCAAATAAGAAATCCGGGCGATGTTCGAAGACACAAATGCTTAGAAAGCACCACTGTAGTCGAAGTAAACGAACACGACGGCACGGGCGTTTCTGCTGTCTTGAGAGTGCCGCCACGACATCGCCGCACGAGTGGGTGGATCTTCCCTTCTAGTACGTGCTGGGTTATCATAGCGACACACGACGAAAATTCACAGTCAAGGATAGCGCTTTTACACGGAACAATGAGCTTCCACCACGCCGACCACGCCAACGATCACCACCGACGCCATGTTCGCAGAGAAGAAGCCGGCCCGCGACAGGCACGACCGGCATGCAACGCGCGCCACCAGTTCTCCTCGACCTGTGATTGGTCTGCCGCTGCGGTTGTTTCCAACGCAGCGGGGAAAGAAAGGCCGCCAAAATTTTCAAACATACGATAATTTCATTGGTCCTCGCAAGTACAGAAAAGAGTCCGCTCGTATTTTATTCCTGCGTGATTAATAGGCGGTTCTGTCTTCTAAAACTGAAGATATTTATTCACTGACACTTCCTTAACGCCATCGCACCAAAAAGTAGCTTCCCCAAAAACCGCTTGAGTCCGCCTTTAAGGTTGGACTAGGGTACTTAAATATGTTTTTCTATTTATCCAGATGCCTTGCTGAAAATTGGCATGCATATATATCATTAGATGGTGATTTCAAATCTGCAGTTGAATTTCAGATATCTCTTTTAAAACAAAAGATATGGCAAAATATAAAATTCCAATAAGGTCATTTCTTACAAGTCATTATGGCAATTTCACATCAAAAAATTTATATTTTAACAATATGTAGTGATTTCCACAGGTTCACCATATATCTTAAAGCTAATTGAATGTTTACAAAGCCATTTTGTCTACCAGAAATAAATATTGGAGTTTCAAAGCAAAAAACTTGTCACTAAATAATCCACGTTTCAGCTAATTACTTTTTATCTATTGATTTTAGACGAAAAAGAAAAGCTTTAGGATACACTTCAGTTGTTACTGAAAACGATGATACCAAGCTTACTGAAATCCGCCCATGCAAACGTTATGAAAACTTCCGTAGGGCAATGGCTTTGGACAAAAAAGACAAAGCTGAGAAAATCGCACTTGAAGTTTCTTTGGTGTTGTCACTTTTATATATCAAGTCTAGAGAAAAAAAGAAAAGCTTTAGGGTGCAGTTCAGTTGTTGCTGAAAACAACAACACCAAGTTTATTGCAATCGGCTTATGGAAACACAATCAAAACCTCCGTAGAAAAATGGCACCTGACAAAAAAAAAAAACAAAAAAAAAACACAGAATTACGAAATCAGTTTAGTAGTCTCCGATGTGTGCAGACGGTCATAGCAGTCCTGGGCATACCTCGGCAAAGTTACTCACGAACTCGCTCACTCATGCTCACCGCGTCATGGTGAAGGGCTGTGAATGACTTTGTGAACTCGGAACAAGTCGTGATGTGATGGGGATGTGACTTCGTGAATGCGGAAGGAGTCGTGATGTGAAGGTTCGTGACTCCGTGAACTCGAAAGAAGCCGTGATGTGAAGGGGATGTGAGTTCGTGAACGCGGAACGAGTCGTGATGCGAAGGGGAGTGACTTCATGAACTCGGAAGAAGCCGTGATGTGACGGGGAATGACCTTGTGAACTTTGACGCACTCGTGATGCGGTGGTGAAGGACTTCGTGACTCTGGTGTTTACGTGATGTGATGGTGAATGAATTTGTGAACTGAATTTGTAATGTGATGGGGATTGAGTTCATGAACTAGGAGTCAGGACTCGGGAGATGCTGGTATGGATTTGCTTGCTTGTGCGTATTCTTCGCGAATGATAGCCGACTTGACATTTGGTGGTTTCTGCAGCATGTTGGTGCCCTTACACGCACAAACACGCTGTGGCGCTTAGTGTAGAGTGCAGATGGAGCAGAAACTTGGAAGGAACTTGTGTTAGAGCCCAGAACGAGATTCGTAGTGGTGGTCTGGTAACGTTTGGGGGAAGCAACTGCAGGGGGCGTTCGCTTTGGAGGACATTGAGAGAGGTACCGCTGTGACATTTTGCGTGTGTGGCTGTGCGCGGCGTAAGTGCAAAGCCGTAAATGGGGAGGGGACTGTGTAGTGCAGACGAAGCGGCACCAGCGCTTCCCAGATGGGGTTTGGGGGGGGAAGTGTTTGGACCGGCACAGACTCGGCGGCGACTCCAACGAGCTTAGCGGGCCCCCGCTCCTCTGCCCCGATACTGCGGGCGCGCGTACCCGCGTCGCGTGCAGCTTCGCGAACGTTGGGAGGGCTTTGTCTGTACGCGGCAGACGTTTGAGCCTCCTGTGTGGCCGTGGGGTTCTGTTCACGGGGCTTAGTAGCGGCTTGGCAGCTCCTCTTTCCGGTGTGTGTGTCTGTGTGGGTCATTGTGTGTGCGTGTGGGGGGCCAGGGAAGGTGTCGTATTGCCACTGTGCTATTTTGCCACAAGAGGGCTTCTCTTCACAATAATTGCATCTGCGTGCGCGTGTGCGTGCGTGCATCCGTGCACGCATGTTTTTGTCTTTTGTAAGCGCATGCGTGTGCGCTCTCCCCTCAATGAAACACAAATAAAACTGTCTTCCCGGAGCTTTTACGCGAGTACTGGTGTGACCCTAACTGGACTATACAATGTTTGTTTTCTCGGTCTCGCTAATAATGCTTCCAGATATTCTATGATGCTGGTAATATGCGGCATACGCTCGTTTTTATCCGTCCACACGAAAAAGCGTGCGCCGGATTTTATCTGTTCCGGCCGCTTCCGGATTTTTTCAAACGCTATTTAGCATCTAAGATCTTGGAAAGGCTTGAAGCTATTCTAGAAATGTCACGAAAGTTTACGGACTTTATCCATATGCCAGAGAATTATGATAATTTAAAAATGTCAGGAAGCAGCTGATTGGCATCACGGTCTGTCGCCCACATTTCCTAACAAGCGTGCGGGACACGTGCGTTATAATAACAGGCGGAGAGGATTTTAGGTGTTCTCAGGTGTTTAGGTGGGGGCTTCGCTTGCTGTTGCCGATGGTAGTTTTCATCACAGTTGTGCATACGCTTGAGTTCTTTAATTTTATGAATAGAGACAGAGTTCTTCGATTTCCGTCGAACGCGAATATTTACTAAAGAGATTTTTTTTTCTGTTTAATTGAGCAAAAGTCAGTTAGTGGCACAGTGCTGGTGTGTAAAAGCCGGACCCCATCAGCAAATATGCGACGAAGACGTGGCGAAACTCAATCCACTAAGCAGCCCAGCCTTACTCCGTGAAAGCGTGTCTGTGGCGCTCTCGGTATCGAGTCAAACGCGAAGGCGGAGTACGAGTGTTCAAAGATTCTTGATAAATTGACATAAATGTTTCCCAAGGGGAGGGAGACAGATAGTCCAACCCTATTTCTGAAATTATCTTTTTTTTTTTTTATGCTAGCTAGTTTTGCATACGAATCATGTCGGCCACATTTTGCTGGAGTGTTCTTCATTTGAAATCGAAACCACTCTTCTTACACAAGCGCTTAGACATTCGTCTCCTCAGCCTATAGACAAAATCTTTCGTTATTTTCCTCAGCAAGTGACTCATTCAAATGTCTGCTAAGTTTTTTCAACAGCGCCGGAGTGATTCGAATGGCTCTCACTTCGATTGGAAGTCAGAGCCCATCACACAGAACCACAAGCAAACCGCGATTGCGTTGTCATCACCGTCATCCTTCTGTAGCAAGCAGGCTACTAATGAAAAACAAGGTGCGCGGTCGAGGTCGAAGTCAAATTCGTTGTGTTTATACGGCGTGCAAGTGGGGGTACCGAAACGTGTCTTCCGCGCTTACGAACGTTATTATGACCCATCGAAAAGAAGTAAATACAAAGAATGGAACAACAATCAGCGGGAAACATAAAGATTAAAAACAAATACCTCCGACTTGCATAACACCAACAATTTATAGGCAGACGTTTCGTCTCCTATGCGGGAGACATCATCAGTGCAGCCAGGAACACCCGACTAGCTACCAGCAACCAAAGGCTCGCTTCTTCCTTCTCTTCATCTGTAGCGCTGGTTCTGCCGACTTCTTCGTCCATGGGATACGGGAGACATCACCATCATCGAGAGACATCGTTGGCTCTCGTTTCAGCTTTTTCGTCCGTTGTAGATGTGAAGGTAAATGAAACATTATTTCAGGATGTCGGTGTAGACGTCGGGGAGGGGGCCGCGGTTAGTATTACAGGCGGATGGGTCACTGCGAATACACCATGATTCCAGAAATCTTCTGGGGCCCCACCGTTCTTCACGTGCCAGGGTCACAGTGTTCGCGAGGTCAAAAGTGTGACCAGTCGTCCAACAATGGTCCACCAGTTCCGTTTTTGATCTTGTGGCATGTGTTGCCTTTTCCACGTCCCTTTTGTGCTCTTTGAGGCGGGTACTCCGTTTGAGGCCGGTTTCTCCGATGTAACACTTGTCACAGTCCTGACAGTTCACTTTTTGAATTAATCCAATCTTTTTTTTTTTTAAACGCTATTTCTGTTTCGGACGTTGAATCTAGCTCGGGCTACTCTCGGAGTCTCACTCACATGGCCGACATGTTGAAGACGAGAAGTGAAACGTCTAAACAAAGTTCAAGTCTGAATTTGGACATGACTTTCGACATACTGCTATTCCTGTCTGCTATTACAGGGGTTTATGGAGCAGGTGTTGAGCTCCATTAATATATGATAGAGCCTTTGTCTGGTCTGTCAAATGGTTGGTGTGCTATATTCTCTGCAGAAGAAGTGATGAAAACGTTTTTAATTTATTTTATTGCGGAGAAATTTTATATAGGGCTGAAAAGTTCTTTTTTGTTTTTAAACCATTGTCGCGTCTGACGAACGTAACGAGACGAGGCGCGTACACCTTACGTAAACGCTTTATTGCTTGCTGGTGACCGGGCAGCTGCTTAGCTGCCGATCCATGCTGAAGAAACGACTAGAAGCAAGTGAAGTGCGCCGGCACTGCGGGCGAGCAGTTATCACCTCTGATGGCGAGGGTGGTTATCACTTCCGATGGCGCGGGAACCGCATAGTCACGGATACGCTACACCCCTCTGCACTTAATTAGAGTCACGACACTGCAAGAGTCACGGCACGTATCGTTCAGGCGGCTGACGGTGTCTTTGTGGGTAGCGCGATCTTGTAGCGGTGCCCGAGCCGTTGGTCTGTGCCGGCATCTGCTCAGTAACACTGGCGCTGGCTGTTGACGCTGGATCAGATGGTCCTTGCGCCGGAAGTTCGGGTGAACCATCAAAGTCTGGAAGTACAGTCAATGCGGTGCTGTCGGTGTCTGGAGCGCGGACGATGTGGTTTCGATGTCGCACCCATTCACAAACACCACGTGGCGTCACAACACTTAACCGATAAGACACGGGACCCGTACGGGCAAGCACTGTCGCGCTCAGCCACTTAGGTCCAGGACGGAAGTTCCTGACTCGGACGAGGTCACCTTCCGCAAAGACGTACTCGCGGCTGGCACGGCGTGTAGACTGCTGGAACTGGCGCTGTGAAACCCGCTCTTCAACAGAGGGTCTCACCAAGTCCAGCCTGGTCCGAAGTCGCCTCCCCAGGAGCAAAACTGACGGGGCCTTTCCTGTAGATGCGTGCGGCGTGTTGCGGTACGCAAGCAGGAAGTCCAAGAGCTCGGACGGCAATGGGCGCTGGCGGGTCTTGCGCAGCGCAGCCTTCAAAGTCTGGACAAAGCGTTCCGCCAGGCCGTTGCTGCTCGGATGGTACGGTGCGGTTCGCACATGCCTTGTCCCGATCTCCTGCATGTAGGATTGAAACTCCGTAGATGTGAATTGCGTGCCGTTGTCAGACACGAGGGTTTCGGGAAACCCGAATCTACAAAAGACATCGTGAAGACAAGCAATTGTGGCCTGAGCATTGGTCGTCTTCATAGGAAAAACTTCTGGCCACTTTGAATGTGCGTCGACCACAACTAAGTACCATAGTCCGTTCTTTGGGCCTGCAAAATCCACATGCACACGTTGCCATGGCCGCGTGGGCCAAGCCCACGGGTGAAGTGGAGCTTTCACTGGCAGGTTGCGCGTGTCCATGCACGCGTTACACGACGCAACGCAACGTTCTATGTCCTGATCTATGGTTGGCCACCACACTTAGCTTCTTGCTAGTTCCTTGGTTCGCACCACACCCAGGTGTCCTTGATGCAATTCATCCAGAAGAAATCGTTGAAACTTGCTCGGTACGACAACACGCATTCCTAGCATGATGCAGCCACGATACAACGACAGTTCGAGCTTCCGATAAAAGAATGGCTTGATCTCGTCAGAAACACGGTGCGGCCAACCAGACAAGATGTACTGAGTCACTTTGCGAAGAAGTGGATCCCGTGCAGTTTCTTGAGCGATTTGCTTACTGCTGACAGGCAAAGTGTCAAATTGTAAACTGTAAAATGTTTCCTCGGACTCGTCCGGGCCCGCCTGCTTGAGTGGCAGATGTGATAAGCAATCAGCGTCAGCATTTTGCGCCGAAGGGTGAAACTTGAAGGAAAACGAGTACGCAGACAATGTGACTGCCCAGCGCTGAAGCCTCGCGGCAGCGATTGTCGTGATGCCTGTCTTTGGACCAAAAATCGTCTCTAGTGGCTTATGATCTGTAAGCAAAACGAAAGGACGCGCATAGACAAAGTAATGAAATTTTTTCACACCAAAAACAAGCGCCAAAGCCTCTTTTTCTAACTGGCTGTACCCTTGCTCAGCCTTAGTGAGCGAACGTGAAGCATAGGCTACGGGGTGAGTCTGCCCGTCATGAAAAACGTGCGACAAAACGGCACCTACCCCGTAAGCAGAAGCGTCACAGGACAGTTGCAAGGGTAGGCTGGGGTCGTAGTGAGCCAAAATGGGTCCTGACGACAGCAGTTTCTTGATTTGACGAAAAGCGGTATCGCAAGAAGCGTCCCAGATCCACGCTGCATCTTTTCGCAAGAGCCTGTTCAAAGGAAAGCTTCGCCATTTTGTTTTTCTGTCATGGTCGCCGTCTTGCAACGCGAATCGCGTCCTCGGGTGGTTTTATAGTTTTATCGCGTTTATATGTGAAGACCTACTGAAGAGGGCTTGTTGCTTGTGTTAGTTAGCCACCGTTACTCACCAAATCAACCGTTACTCACCAAATGTCTACTTTACCATTGGCCATTGACGACTGGAACTCACTGCCTGACGTAATTGTTTCCTTATCTGACACTAAAAAATTTTCTGCAGCCATTAGCTTATTTTTTCTAACCTATAACTAGATTGCAGCGTGTTTTTGTTGATAAATAGTTGTGTTATTTGTTTGTTTTTGAAGTGTTCACTCCCTTGTATAATGCCCCTGGGCCTTCAAGGAATAATAAATGATGATGATGATGATGATAGCCGATACACATGACGGACTGATCCGCGGACGGTGACGACATGTCTGGTTCGTCTGTCTCCCAAGCGCATCCACACGAAGGAGACGACGAGCAGACGAAAGGAGGACGGACCGAACCTGGTCGCCGCCCCACAGTGCCGCGAAACTCCAGCATCGCACCGTGGCACCGTTGTCCAAGAGAGAAATCGACGTTCGCTACCGCGATAATGAATCGTACGCCGCTGTTACGTACAGATCGAGACAAAACACCGTGATAGGCTTCGCGCGAAGCGCCACTAGCTTTACTAACCCAAAGCATGAGAGTGACACAGGCATGGTCCTGCTCGAGAAGGGTTCCGCGTAGAAGCGACGAAGTTCTGGGCTCGCGAAGGGGCGTTTGGAGATGCCTTCACGCACTCCGCGCTCGTGCACAACACTCAAGTTCACCACAGCCACAAGAGAGGTATTGCTCGGTGAAATCCTGATTGGACGTGCAAGAATCATCACGGCGTGCTAGACGAGTTTTGACGGGAGCTTCTTGACGCGGACCCGGAGGAGTAGAGGAACCTGCGTCGCGTCAGCCAGACAAAGTTTCTGCAGTTCCTTTCACACGTGGAACGAAGAAACGCCCGACAAAATAAACCAGCGAACGCACAAAACACAACGATGCGCCACTTTTGTTTTCATCGCCCAGAAAACAATGTACCGTTGCCAGACTAAACACATTTTCAGTCAATCTCCCGCCAAAAATCCGCGAGTGAAAAAGGCGCTTGACTTTATCAGTCTGTGCGTCCGCAGACAAGGCGCGGATTGCAGGAATCGGTGACGTGCCGGTCACTTGGTACACGGTCTGAGGAAGAAAATCGCGATTCAGTCCGTCGTGTGAATCGGCTGTACGACGCGGTGCAACGTGTGCCCGGCAGACACAGGAAGTAGGAATGGCTCTCGTAGGGGCGCAGCCAAGCCAGCCAAGAAGCCAAGCCGATCCACTACGAAGAGGCGGAGAGTACCTCTCCTCCACGCGTCCGAAATGCCGAGTGAGAGAAAAAGTGGAAAGGAGGTGACTACCGACTAAATTGCGTCTAACGCAGTCAATATTGCTCTAAAAAAATTTTTTTTGCGCGTAAAATTCATTTTCTGACACGCGTGTCCCAACCAGACTGTTTAAAAAAAACTTTTTTTTGTCTTCAGGGGCCCTTTAAGAACGGGTTCCAACTCCAGACTCCCCTCGCCTCCCTCCACTCGCGTAGCCTGCGGCTGCTACCACAGTTGCTGCAGCGTGCCAGTGCCAGTCGGAAAGCTGTGTTGTCCGTCCTCGTCTCTGTATCTTTCCTTTCTTGTATCTTCTTTTCGCTAGCATGTTCTGAAGTAACCAGCATTACCATAACCGGTGTCGACATTCCTATTGGGCGTAGTATGAATTCCATGCAAGATAGCGCAAATGTCATAATAACAAATTGTCTTCTTGTGTTACTTTTTTTGCCGTTAATTCATCAAACTACTTCTAGTCACACACGTATTGGTATTATTTTTATTTACAGGATATTCTCGGATGTTTCTTGTGGGTATGAAAGCGTCACGCCGAAACCGAACAAGATCTACAATAAATGCGCGTTCAGACAAAAGCGAGAAACATGACAAACAAATATGCCTTCGTAATCATAGTTGAACTGGTTGACCGAACAGCCCGACAGGCTAGACTATCAATGGTTGAACACAGCACAGAAATGGGAAACGAGCACCTGAGGACCCCGTGATAGAACAATCTCCTTTCCCTCGTTTTTTTTAATACTTAGAAACTAATAAAGAAAAGAGATTGAGAAGCTTTTGTGTATTAGGAAGTATATTCTTGTTTTATCCTTTAGCAACGAATTAAATACATGGTGTACCTAAGACTGAGGGCTAACATCGTTTTCTCTTTGTCCAAGCATTCTTTAGAAAACACACAGACGCACGTACACATGCACACATACATGCGCTCGCGCGCATACACACACTGACCAATGTCCTCGATAAAATAGTATTTTTTTTCACTGGTGCACTGAAGGATGCCTTTGGGCAGTGCTTAAAGTCTCCCGTAAGTTAAGGGGGGTCCCTACAAGAAGGTTGGGGGGGGGGGGGGTCTGACGAGATGTATTAGATGCACATAAAATAAACCCCACTGCTGACTCTGCCCACGCTGCACCTGCAACCCTCAAATTGCTTATCCCTAATTAAATGTTACATCCCTGAATACAAAGCTATTTTATTTCAAGATATGATTTTGATTTCACTAATGCTGGGGCTGTGGAGGAGGGTCTCAGACCATCCTTTAAAATCAGTGGGGGTCCGAGACCCCCTGAGACCCCCCAGACTTCAAGTCTTGCCTTTGGGAGAAGAATGTTGAAGCAATTCAAAGTAAAATGAACATTCGCGCGAATACGTCACGAACACAATAAATTATATGATGTCAAAATTTTATCAAGAGTGTATATTCCAGAACCAACACATAGAAAGTGAATGATAAATATTGTTGTTCTTTTCCACATTAGAACGCCTGCTCTTTTCACTTCTCTGTTTCTGCCTCTTCCTCTCTACTTGTTTTCGCATCTTTCGGAGTTTCTCGTCTGGTCTGGTGGTTTGGACTCCGGACGAACCATTTTACATCGCGCAGCTGGGCTAGTCCCGTCTTCTGCTCCCTGACGACATGCAATCACCACCACTATACCACCACATTTGTTGCTTTCAAAGTAAATTTCAACAGAGCCTCGTGCGTCGACATGGTCTTTAAAAGAAATGTTGATGGCTTGCGATGAAGCTGCGTCATATTGTTCATCTGATATCGTCGCCCTACGCTTCCCGTTTATGCATATATTAAATCTATGTGATGCCGTGATCCACATTTGTCCCACGAAACGACTTGGCCTCTGCATTGGCGGAGCGTTTATAAGCCGCCTCCTGAGAATGCTTTATGTCCTGGCGCATTAAAGTTTTCTAAGGATTTCTGTCGTGTAAAACAGTGTCATATATTCTTTTGCGTCGAACGCGTCTTTGACACTGATTATTACCCTGTTACTAAATAAATCACATACACCGATATAATTATGTAAAGGCTTCTTGCCGACGCTGACCAGGAAGGCTCATCCACGTGAAATAGCCAGATACTGCAGGTGTCAACAGCGACGTGTGCAGTGTGTATCCGCATCACGTGCCTCTCCTGAACTCTAAGTCTAAGGGGCGAGGACATGTAAAGATCCAGGCTGTGCTTCGCGAGGGAGCATTGGCGGTGCGATCATTACCGGTTTCATTCTATAATACTCGCTGTGCTTTCATCGAAAAATCAGCACATATGTCGTCTTCTTGATGCAATGCTATCGCATTTCGACATCATTTCCAGCGAAGGAGGCGAGACGCGGCCCATTTCTTTCGCTTTTGAACTGAGGCTATACACTTTAAAAAATGCCCGTGCATCTACTATCCCACAAAGCACAAAGATCGCCAATCACTGCGAAGGGATATAGGCGAATATGTCGCCGAAAATATTCTAAAAAAATGCTGTGAAATGAGGTGCTATACTGAGCACCACGTTCTACATGCTCACGTCACGTCATGTCAGTATAACATTACAAAACTCATTGTTAAGTCTACACACTTTAGTCCTTGTCGTTCGCAGAGTTTTCTCCGTAGGTAGCAGCGGCCTGCATTACTGGTATTCTGGCGGAAAGTGGCACACTAGCTCCCAATCAATCGCACAGCGTGTCATCCTGACTGAAAGCAATGCCAAGGGGTAAAACTGGAAAACCCGGTCCTCTAATAAAACGCTTCGTATAGATTACCGCTTCAAGTTTCCGAGTCCAATATATTAGCGAACACCGCCCCGTCGGACTTTAGCGAATGATTGACTCTTTGTCCAACAGATGTTTGGTCGAACGGTGGTAAAGTTTGAAGGTGGGCCAGTCGGTGCATACTGTATACAGTCTTTGTAACAAGTTCAGAGCCCTCCACGCGCCTGGCCGGAGCGGCTTGGTGGGCCGTAGACTTTTGACAAAGACCGTTCATACAAGGAAAACAGCGCAAGAGGACACAGGCAAAGCAAGTAGAGGACACAGACAGCGCTGTAGACGTGTCGCTGTTCTACTTGTCTGTGTGTCCTTTTGCGCCGTGGTTCCTTTTATGTTTAGTCGAACGGAGCTTTGGATGCGTAGGAGTTTAACGAAATGCGGAAACATGCCGCCCACAGGTATCGACATAGGTGTAGCGTGCCCAGTACATTCAGCACATTGCGCTATTGTACTTATATTTGGTGACAGGCGAAGACCGCAGTGCAAGTTCTGCCTGCAGCGCGAGGTTTCTAGCCTCCGGGCCACCACTGCGCATCCGACTGTTGGAGCTGGTAGCGTTCTCTTTGCCTCGACTCTCGAGGCATGCGTATTCTGCGCACCTCGGGAACTTCGTCTTTTATTGATTTTGTATGCATGTTGTTCTCGTGGACCTGCGTCACCAGAAAAGCACAAGCCTGCAAGTGCAGCGAATGCTCGGCGGAAGGGAGCGAGTGCGTGCTGGAGACGGGGCTTCGAACTTTAACCAGGTTAAGAATGCAGTAAGCTCCTCCTTTTGCGTGAGCCTAATGCAGTATAATTAGAGTTCCGCGTTTTCGAATAAATCCAATAAAATCCGAAGAACACATGTCGTTTAAAATTTTGCCGATTCGGATTTATATGAAAAACTCTGAATATTTGGGGCTGCCAGACGTAATAACGCCGACAGGTCTTTATATTTCCCCGGGATTTTCAACAAGCTTTACGTTTGTCATCTTTTCTAGTTGCAACTTATGAACTTATCCCGTTATCATAGAAACAAGGTAGCTTCTCTTACGACCACAGCCGAAGTCTCGCATATGAAAAGACTGATTTCCTGAATTCGCAAACTGCTGTTTTCTAAATTGAATTCGCACCGCCGAAGAAGCCGACAAACTCCGAATTCTGTGTACCATAAAAGAAAGCTCCGAAAAACACCCCGAAATCATTGTAAAAGATAAACTCTGAAAAACACGCTCCGATTCTATTCAAAAATGAACTCCGAAAACACAGTATACTGCCTATAATACGAGTTTATGCGCAGCCAAAGCCCGGCGTAAAACAACAAGCGCGCCTCGAGCGCGAGGCGCGCGTGAGTCGCGCGCCTTGCCTTGGTTTAAAGCCGAGAAAAGTGGAGTTGACCGCCATCGTTAGTTATCTCGACAGCATTTCACTCAAATTAAGTTGAGCAACACGAACACGCTCGGAAGTAAACATATTGCTTTGAGGTGAATGAGCGAATGAGTGGTTTAATTAATTATGAGGTGTACTGCGACCAACGGGTTCGAATAAAACACAGATTTCGTTGTTCCGGCAAGCTGCAGGTCGCCTCTTTAAAAGGTTTTTCAGGGGAGGCACTTACTTTTTTTTATTTATTTGTTTAATTGAAATACCCTCAGGGCCATTGGCATTACAGAGGTGAAGGGGGTTAGAAGAGAACAGAACAAAAATATAAGGCAGCTGTAGACTTTGGAGCTCAGTCTGAGCTGTATAGATTATTGACGGCAGTTACATATGGTAAGTAGCAATTGTGGCAATAGATGCGGGAAGGTGGTTCCAGTCCACTGAAATTTTGGGAATGAATGACTTGTTTTGGAATGTCTACTTTATATGTATACAGTTAAACCTCGATGTAACGAAGTCTGTGAAATTCGGAATTTACTTCGTTATATTGAAATTTCGCTGCATAGAAATTTGGGGCAAACGTTAAAGAAAGTTTCCACAACTGTTTCTCGGGTGCACAAAACTCACCGAGGACACCTTTATTTCGGTTGAAAGTAGTTTGTCGTCTTTTCCTGGGCCACTCTTGACATTATTATTCGCATCTCAGCACTTTAGCATAGACAGGTGGCCTGCATCGCGTCTTCGTCTTGCTGTGTGCTCGTGGACCACATTGATCCCGTCCACCACTTCACGGTTACTGGGCACATTGCAGGTGTCTTGCTCATCAGGCTCGCTGTCGTCCCCGTCTTGCGAGTTGCCACGAACATCGCTAGCTATCGCCTTGTCGGTCACCTCCTCCGTCGCAATGGCAGCAGTGTCAACGTATAGAAATTGTCGTCGAGGTCGACGTTGTCTGGGACGGCTCCATCGCCTTGAAGATCCCATCACCCAGGACAACGAGAAACGCATGCTTTTAGTTAGGCCTGGAAAAAAACTACGCAGCGCAAATGAAGCTGACGGACGAAACGGCGGCAGGTCTAGTGTCCTCTAGTGGTCGTTCTGTACACCACACTCGCCATACTCGGCCTGATTCACACTTCGCGCTTTATCGGTGGCCCGTTTCAGCACGTGTGCTTCCCGAAATCTCCTTGGGGACCCAAAAGTTTGTGCCGAATTGTCCATGAAACTTCGTTACATCGAAATTTCAGCAAACGGGACTTCGTTACATAGAGGTAAAAAATACATGGCGTGCATACACTTGCGGTTAAAAAAGTTATGCACTTCGTTACATCGAAGGTTTCGTTACATAGAAGTTCGTTACATAGAGGTTTGACTGTATATGATGAATGTGTGACAAAATATTAGGCGGGTGATTCAGCAGTCGGCTGTGAAGTATTGCATTATTACGGTATCTATTATGAAAGCGACATTAATGTGCTATTTTACAATGTAAAGTGAGGTAGGCAACGATGGGCTGGTTTTCATGGAGCTCACGCCTGCCGTGCAATCATAATTATTAAAATAAAACACGCAGAGCAATTTTGTACTGATCGAACGACTGTTTAGCGAGCGAAACCTCGCCCACGACGTTTCATCGAATGACACTTTAGCGAATGGCGGCGTTCATTTGAGCGAATAGATAAAATGGAGGCCGCCGGCGTCCTGTTTTCGGGCTTGCCGAGCCTTTGGCGATGCACGCTCAAGCTTGAGGTCATATTAATTTTCCCCAAACGATAGCAAGGCACCCCTTGCTATCGTTCCCAACAGACCCCGTAGCGCGGTCTGTTTGGAAGCCCAGATTGCCGCCCCTACAGCCTATTTGCTGAAACGTCATTTGCCTAAATGTCAATTCGCGTATGTGATCTCTATTCGTTAAAATGTAATTTGCTAAAACGTCATTTGCTCATATATTATGGACCTGTATTAACGTTCGTGAAAATGTTTCACAAAAATCGTGCACGCAGGTTCGTGTCTGTCCGTCCCTTTTGCCCCCTCGGCAAATGGTCGTTTGCAACAAAAGCGTCTTCTTTTTTTTTCGTAAAAAAAGGCGTGCAGAACAAAAGTAAAAAAAAGACAGGCGGGAAGATGTTGAGGCGGGGGCCCTCCACAATCACAACGCAGACAACCAGGCGGAGTCAAGAAGCCGCTCGCTCTCCACAGCATGCGCGCACGATAAAGAAAACATAAAAGGAAACAAAAAAAATAACAAAAAACGGGACAACAAAACGAAAAGCCAGAGGGAACAAGCTAAACAAACAAAATGACTAGAGCAAGGTACGTAGCCCAGCCAACCCCCCCCCCAGACACACACACTGACACACGCATAGCCCATGGAGCCGCCAGCGCCGCTGCAAGAAAACTTGGAGGATGGGTGAGAGCCGGAGACAGTGGCGCCATTAGCGGTGACTCCATAAAGGGCTGTGAAGTTGAGATGGGCTCGGCGAATTCACTCGTGAGCTCGCTCACTCACTCAAACCTCGTGAAGGCGAACGACTTCATGAACGTGATCAGTTCACGGACGTGAGGGAACGACTTGCTCAACTCGATGAACTCGTGATGGGACGGTGAGCGACTTTGTGAATTCAGAGTTGGCGGTGATGTGATAGGGAATGCTTCATGAACTCTGTCGCGTTCGTGATGTGACTGTGAAGTACTTCGTGAACTTGAAGGATCCGTGAAGTGACGATAAATGACTTTTTGAGTTCAGAGACTGCGGTAACGTGATAGGGAGGAGTTTGTTACCCGGTTGTACTCCGTGATGTGAATGGTCGTGATTCTTGGATGTCGGTGTACTCGGTGATGTGAACGGCCGTGACTTTTGGACGTCGGTGTACTTTGTGATGTGAACGGCCGTGACTTTTGGACGTCGGTGTACTCTGTGATGTGAAGCGCTGTGACTTTGGGACGTCGATGTACTTTGTGATGTGAAAGGCTGTGACTTTTAGATGTTGATGTAATTTGTGATGTGATGGTGAGTGAGTGGGTTCCGAAATGCCGACCTATGGTCCTGGGCTGTAGTCCTGGGTCCCGGCAGGCTTGTGTCTCTTGGCCTACCTCTTCTTGATCTTTTCCCTCTCAGAGTGAGCCTTGTTAGCCTTGCGAAGCCTCTGCCTGTCCCCCTCAAGACTCCTGTGAATTGAGCAGCTACCTGTGCTCTAGCCAAGCTGTGCTGGTACAGCCTTGCTCGTCTTTGCCATTCCATGGTTGAAGCGTGACACGGCTTCAGCGACAGCCCTCTCCACTGACAGCAGATAGTCATGTGTGTTCTTAGAGTTCTGGCCCCAGATCACGGAGTGTAGGCACTCTATGGCGTTCTGCGTCATGCCATCACTGCAGCGCTTTAGGAGTGCCCGATCGCCCAGCCTCTCAAAGACTGGCTCCAGCACAGTGCGAATGAAGTCTGGCAGTGAGTTCTTGTGTGGTGGTGGCTCCTCGTGGTTGCCCAGTGCTTGGTTGTAGGAGCACCAGGAACTGTCCCCCTCGGGACAGTGGCTGTGGTCCGGGGCTTCATCTGCCGAGGTCATGTGCAACAAAGTTGCTTGCACTGCCTTTTCCATCCCTGGCACATCATGCTTGTGGCTTCTCAAGGCATACCCTTAGTAGTTTGTTATTTTTTTATCTTGTCCTGGGTCAGCTTTCCCTTTCCTTTGAGCAACTCTCCCCGTGCCTTCTTCTCCACCAGGGTACGAAGAGCTGCTCCCATCCGCTTGTGTACGTGGTTCAGGCAGTCTTTTTTCTCAATGTCGAGGCATCCATAGACGCTGTCTTGTGTCAGGGCATGGAAGGTGCGGCTGTCACCATCGGAAAGGATGGTGGTGTAGCGCAGTCCATTCTTCGTGAGGGACCGCCTGAACGGAATGAGGGCTGCCTCGGCTTCCATTCGTCCTGCGTTGCAGTCAATGTTCTTCATACACTTGTGGTTGATCACCCAGTCCCCATAGCTGTCGTCGTCTGGGTCAGGTGCACCCTGGCAGCCACGGCGGTACCTTGAGAGGACAACGTGGTCCAGCACTAGGCCAGTGTAAAGCTCGAGGATGCACCCCACTGCGATGTTGGAGTTATGTCCGCGTGTCTTCCATGTGCCGTCAAAAATGATATCCACGTTTCCGAATGATATCCACGTTTTGGCAGGGTTGAGGAAGCTCTCGTAGACGTCCTTCACCACCTCAACACTCGCTGCTTCTGTGGCTGTTGCTGCTGCCTGGCAAGCCTGCTCCATGGTGTTCATGTGTCCCCTGAACGTCTTATGATGAAGCCCTCGGTGGAAGAGGTTCAAGGTTGCACAGAATTCTGCAAGCACAGTCTCCCCGTTTCCTATGCTCTGTATTCCCTTCATCGCCCTCAAGTTGATCTCGAAGGGCGTAATCTTGGCTTCCCCGGCGACTCGTGGAGAAGAAAATCGACTCTCGGCGAAATCGCAGCTCGAACACGTGAGGACCAACTTCACTGCCAGGCCTCTCTTCGCACTTGGAAAGTCCTATGGTAGCCATTCCGCACTTGCCGCACGCTGTGGACGCAAAGAGTCCTTGTAGCACTTTCATGCCCACGATGACGTACTCCGTGCTGCGGTCGGTGTCGTCGCTCTCCATGCAGACGTTGAGGAGCTCAAATTTCCGTGAAGTCGCCGACTGATCTGCCAACGAAGCCTTTTTGTCGTCCGCACGTTGTTCTCACTCTACGCACTCCTCCTCCGTGTAGAACACAGTGTCGATTCGATCTCTAGACGAACTTGGTCCAGCCACGTCCACAAGCGGAAAAGCAGCTTGAGGCATCGGCGAAGTTGCCGAACACTGACTTGATCCAGTCGCGTCCACCAGCGGAAGAGCGGCTTGCGACATCAGCGAAGTCGACGGCCCCGTTTTCTGGAGGTCTTCTTGTTCCAGGCACGTCTCCTCTTTGTGTTTAGTCTCTGCGTGTTGGCCTTTAAACGGGTGTCCCCAGCCATCAGAACTCGAAGCGCGCAGAAGGAAACAATGCAGGAGGGCAAATAGATACGAAAAGGGAAAGCTAAACAAAGTGGAGGTATCAAAATATTTACATGAACGATGCGAAGAAGACAGGGAACATACAAAAACACTAGGAAGCACAAGAAAAACACTGAAAATATTGATATAGAAAGTGGAGAAATGCGAATGCAGCGTGCGTCTCGAATGGCGAAGCGAGCGGAAGCAGCCGATGCGGGAGCCCACGGTACGACCGGGACAACGCGCCGGGGAAGCCAGGAGAGGAGGTGCGCGTTTTGGCCAATGAGAGAGCTGCGCCTCGGAGAAGCGCGCGCTTTGCCAAATCAACGTCTTTCCTAGCGCTGGTGACGGCCTTTTGTACGGCATGGATGACGTCGCGGCCTTGAGGAATACACCGCGTTGGAGCATGGGAAAAATAAGCGCGGGAAACCAGCTTTCGAACAAGACCAAGATGGCTCCGATCGGTTGAGCCGTTGCGGTGCTCCGACGGCTTGAAGTTTGTTCAAATTTTTAGAGTTTAGGCTTCAAGTCAGGTCTGTCAACGCTTACAAATTCTCATTATTTGCATATTTAGATCGAATTGAGCATTTATATTAGAGCGCAGCTCTTAGGCGCCCGTTTCCGGCTTGAGCGGCGTCGGCGTAACCTCAAGGTCACCCCAAGGTCATGTGACTCCCCAAGGTCTCGTGACCCCCCAAGGTCATGTGACCCCCCAAGGTCGTGTGACCCCCGAGGTCGCGAGACCCCCGAGGTCGCGAGACCCCCGAGGTCCCGTGACCCCCAGGTCACGTGACCCCCAGGTCACGTGACCTTGGGGGTCACATGGCTTAGGGTGTCATGTGACCCCGTAGGCCCCCACCCCCGAGGTCATGTGACCCCCCAGGTTACGTGACCCCCGAGGTCATGTGACCCCCAGGTCACGTGGCCCCCGAGGTCATGTGCCCGCCCCAAGGTCATGTGACCCCCCGAGGTCACGTGAACCCCCCTCCGCACCTTCCCCCTTTCCTCAAGAGCTGTGCTCCAATTCGGCATTACAGGGAGTTGTAAACGGCTTTCATTTTTTTGTGAAAACATACTCTGGACTATATAGACCTCAAAATCATGGACTTTGAAAAACAACATTTTTCGCGATTTTTTTATATTTTAAGACCCGCGTCCCCCTTAAATTTAACAACTTGTTGAAATGTGCGGTGCTATCTCTGAATCTCTTAAAAAGTAGGCTGATTTCTTTTTTTTTTTTCAAGATTCTAGACGTTGGAATGATTGATTAGACCAGGGGTTCTCAAACTTTTTGGCCTCACGGAACCTCAGGAAGCCTCAAAAACTGCCGCGGAACCCCCTTCCATATTTGCCGGCCGAGAGGCAACAGATGCACAATTGTAGGCAATTTTGCTTGTGTTGCTTCCCATATATCCCCACCATATCAATCGCAATGTCAGTACAAAGGGAGATGGTCCTGCCGCGCAGCCTGAGGCATTGGGGGGGGGGGGTAGTAGGGGAGGGGGGTTGCAATTTGGATGTTCGCGGAACCCATGAGACCAGCTCGTGGAACCCCTGTGTTCCCCGGAACCCAGTTTGAGAACCCCTGGATTAGACAACCATCTAAGAGGAGTTTGATACTGGAGGTTAGTGTCAAGGTCAAGAGCTTTGTAATACTAACTCCTGAGGGACGTCGAATACAGTAATTTGTGCGCCGATTAATCCAACATGCTAAGACTTGCTTTGTTCCGAGTTCCAAGGGGATAAACGAACTGTTTTATGAACGTTAATAAGAAATTTTTTTCCGAAAGATTGGTTTAAATGCTTTGTAAAAGTTCCAGTGCACGTCATTTAAACAAACGCCAGCTTTTCACTTAAAAAAAAAAGAATGAGTACTGCGATCGAATCGAGCTACTGCAATGAAAGCACGTTATATCAAAATCTCGACAACTGCCGATTCGTAAAATGGTCAATCGGTACAAAAGGTTAAATGTCGCAGGAGCTTCCTCGCTAAAAGTTGCTGCGATTCCGCGGTTTCCTAGGGCTGAAACAACTTTCCCTAGGCCCTACGTGCGACGCACACATTTCGCATTGATTCTCGGCCATTCCAACGTTTGAACGAAGCGGGGAGAATGCGAAAATTTCACACTAAAAGTTCTAAGCACGGTTCTACGGATCCCCGAACGCATCCGGAAATCCGAGCACCGCTACGGCAATACGACTGATGCTGTCGCACAGGTGCTAACATCCAAAGTGATCTTGTGCAAAAAAGGTATGAAGTCTACTTCCTTCAGATATTCACATTATGACTGCATCTATACAAGCTCAAAAATGGCCGTTTTTTGTCTCCTCTTGCTCGAGACGGTTTTTGCAACAGTTTCTTGCGGCGCCCTCTCTCACGAGTTGTGAGACGATTTGCTGGGTCGTGTTTGGAACAGTACTGAAATCTGAAAAGTAACTAACAATGCCACTCTTTACACTTACTTTGAATAAATAGTAACCCAATTACAAGTTGTTCACACTAAACAGTAATGCATTGCACCTATCAAAAATAAAGGAAGGTCCATTAGGGGATTCTTAAGGGGGGATACAACCAGAAAAAAACAATTTTTGCAAAAAAAAACTGATTTTGAAAAATGGCAAATTTACATCCACCAACATCTAGAGAGTATTCCCAGAAAGTTTCATTAGTTCACACTGCATTGTTAATTTTTTTTAAATGTATTTGCGGTCCACCGACGTTAAAGAAAAGGTAGAGGTTGGAGCCCTTGGAACGCATTTTTTTCCGTTCCACTTTTTGGCATAAATTTCACTTCGGAAAATTGTCGTTTTGTTATTACGTAACTTATATTTGTTTTTACGAATTTTTCTTGGGTGAAATTTTAAGGGGAAGATGGCTAAGTGCTCGTATTTTTTATTTTTGTAATTTTTCACGCTCAAGAACTAACATTTTAGAACAAAGGATGGAAATCAAAAAAAACAACAGTATTTGTGTTTATGTGGCTTTTTTGTCACGAAAGACGGTATTATATAGAAATAGAGCTCCATAGCTATCTGCTCTGAACCGTCCTAAAGCAATATAATGCATGAAAACGACAAATTTATAAGTAATTTCAAAGCGATAGTTTTCCTACGCAGACACGCCAACTTTTATCTTGACAGATTTGCAAATTTTTTGTACTTCATCCAGGTTAACAAATTTTCTCAGAAAGGTTCTCAATATCAAGAGAAACAAGCCCTGTAAATGTCATTTAAATCAGACAAGGGGTTCAAACATTCACCTTTTTGGGTAGTGTCCCTTTTAAGGAATGCATAAGCATGACCCTTGAGAAACACCTCGCGTCCCCCTTCAGGAATTGTTAATGCCGACCCCTTAAATTTTTCTGTTTTGGCTTTCTCTTTTGCGTTCTCTATTTTCTGCTGCCTCTTTTTGCCCTCTTTACGGGGGTCAGTGATGGCGTTTCTCAAAGGGGGACGTGTGTGGTGTTTCCCAAGGGTCACGCTAATGCATTTCCTAAAGATCCACCAGGGGATCTTCTTGTAATTTTTTTGCCCTCTTTTTGTACTCTGCCTGTCGGAGTATGTCGCCACATTTGGATAGTCGTTCATATCACTCGTGCTGGAAACTACATCCATCATTTTAACTACACACACACATCACAGCCCACGCACCGCTACTATGGAAACCCAGAGCGAAGTATAACCGGCGATGGCAGAGCGGCAACTGAGCACGCCCGCATTCCACGACGCCGTGGTGCCTCCCCCTCTCTGGCTCTGCGCCAGCTGTGCACGTGGCTTGTTTTGACAAGAACCCGGCGGTGTCTGTCAGTTTGTCAGCGCCGGAAAGAGAGGGTCTCCGGCTTCGCGCCAGATGTGCAACGCTTCTTTGACGAAAATGAAAGGGCTCGTTTTGAGGGAAACCCAGCGGCGTCCATCAGTTTGTCAGCGCCGGGGAGAGAGGGAGAGGTTGACGCGAGCTGACGTCAGCGCTTCAGACCAATGGGAGCGTCGCACGCGTCACCCTCCTGCTCCTTCTCCCTCTCTCCCTGGCACTGACAAGCCTCCGCGCCAGATGTGCAACGCTTTGACAAAAACGAAAGAGCTCGTTTTGACGAAAACCCGGCTGCGTCTGTCAGTTCGTCAGCGCCAGGGAGAGAGGAGATGTTGACGCGTGCCGACATCGGCACTTCGGACCAATGGAAGCGTCGCACGCATCACCCTCCTCTCTCCTCCCTGGCACTGACGAACTGACAGACGCTGCCGGGTTTTCGTCATAACGAGCATTCTAATGCTAGGGCATTAAAAGTATCCAGTTACTGCCCAAGACTGGACAGAACTACAGTGCGAGTGGAAGTGGCGAAAAGTTTTTTACTTGCATGGTAAACTTTCAATTTTGATAGGGAGAGAAAAGAAACAATGAAAAGCTCGGCACCCGATTCTGTGGTGTGCGATCCCCAGGTTGTAGCAGACGATGCTTGGCGTCGCTTCCTTGTGTAGTGTTTATGCACAGAGCTGCACACTTTATTTATTTGTATGCACCCTCGAGGTAAAGCCTTAAAATGGGCAGTGCATACGAACAAACTAATGTAACCATTTAAATTGGGATCAGTTGTACAGAAAAGGAAAGCAACAACTTGCAGAAAATATACAATCCAGTGTTCTGCGAAGAGTAAACATAAAAAGTAAAAAGAAAAGAGTATGTTTATACAACACCGAGGGCAGATTCACATTCTTGGGCTACGAGAAATTAGCTAAGAAGTTGGTAAGTTAAGAACATTGCAAGAAGAGGAGAAATCGGTATTCATGGACGCGTTCTTAAGTGAGAGCAGGAAAGCGACGTTCTGGCGTAACGTGCACAAACTTGGGAACATTTCGCTTCGCGAATACGGATTTGTGTGTATGTTTTGTTGTGTGCACTTTTAATCGGATGGCATTATTGAGCTGCTGCTCGAGACTTTTGGCCATGTGGGTGACCTCTTTCCCGGACACCGAAACAGTTTCCCCGCTAAATCTAGTATAAAAAAATTGACGTCGCGACCTATGCACCAATTCAGTTTCCCCGCTACTTTCGGCGGGAAAATGGTTGTTGCGTGACTCGACGTCATGTGACCTATGTACCGATTCGGTTTCCCCGTTAAATTTAGTGGAAAAATTGATGTCACGACCTATGCACCAATTCGATTTCCCCTCTAAACCTGGTGGGAAAATCGAGGTCACGTGACCCATCCACCAATTCAGTTTCCCCACTAAATTTGGCGGGAAAATTGAGGTCACGTGACTTGACATCGCGTGACCTATGCACAGGGGAAAATCCATGGATGCGTCGCCATGCTTGCATATATCCCAGACCTATTTTTTTTTAAATGGAATATTTTTTTCTAGAATACAGCTGTGACACTGTTTTCCTCAAAGTATTGAAGGACTGTCATCAATAATGCTGCAAAGTGCTCAGTTGGGCTACAGACCCAAGCGCTTGGGACGCTTTTGAAGTAAAAAACAAGAAAAAAAGTCCCCATGTCCCGTACGCTCCGTGACTGTGCCACACGGTGGGCGCATTGCTCAACGTATTTTCGAAATGTGTCGAAAATATCGTTTTGAGAGAGAGCTACACGTATTTGCCACTCGGAAGGGAAATTTCATCTTTTTGTGTCGACGGCGGTGCCAAATACGTTGTAATTTTTTCTTTCTCTTTACCCATGCTTTGTTTGTTCATTCGGCGACCGTTTGTTTATTATTTCTGTTAATGCATACATTTCTTTTTGCATTTCTCCTTTCAGATTGAAGCAAGAGAACAGTCCGACGGCAGCCAGGACTGCATTACCTTATGATGGGTCTTTGAGCATGCAACTGCTCTAGGAAACCTTTGGGAAGGCAAACGCAGTTGAATCTCGTTAATTCAAACTTGAGTGAGACCGAAAAGATTCGTTTGAATAAAGTAAAGTTTTGAATTACCGGGAGTTTGCTCCCATATTGACGCATACGATGGGACCTGCACAATAGTTCGAATTATTCAGAAATTCAAATTAAGAGGGTTTGAATTAACAAGAGTCGACTGTACATTCTAGTCATGCCAGTCACTCAAGAGCTGAACAAAACACTGTATGCCATAGGCACACTCAACTCGGAAAATATTTTTTTCTTTAAAAAAGGAGAAAAGTTTAGCCCAGTGCGTATTTCTGCTGCTTTCTGGCAAGTACTGCGCTAACTATGTCGTCCTCCATGTTTTTTTTCTTCAGGGCAGGTACATTTTATGTCCACGTCCTTTCTAGCGGTTAGGACGGGAAAATAAACTAGATTATTCTTGAAATGGGATGCTCATGGGCTGTTGAGTATGCACACCAAATTTTGCTATTTTAGAGGCTAGTAATTGCAATAATAAATTTATGAATGTTGATGATTTTCGTCTGGCAAGCAGTGAACACTGTTCAAGCGTTCATCATATTTAGTGGACAACTAACCATTTTCAGCGGAAATGTAGCAAGTGGGTGTGACCCGGTAGAGAAATCGACAATTTAAGAAATATATTTTTATTCGATGGAGCAGAAGCCTGCGATATTAGACTTCTGGGTCTCTCAATGTCGAAACGCAGTGTGTGCTGTTTACGCGTATCGGGATTTGTATAGCGATTTTGTACAATCTATTAAACAATTATAATGACCTTTTTTGACCTTGTTGACTTCTGTTTTATTTCTCTTGAGACACGTTTTATCAGACGGGATTAACTCTGAGTGACTGTAATTGGCAGTAAGCGTCAATTTTTGACGAGGTCGACTTGAAATGTCTCTAAATGACTAAGGGCCGGTTGCACCAACGCCCCTTACCTTAACCCAAAGTGGCTCTTTCCTAAGTCTGCTTAGTGCCCTAAATCGAGCTCGGATAAGCACGGGTTTAAATTGCGGTTGCACCAACGATAACCCGACTTTACAGATGCGCCCCTAGCTAAATGCTGGATTTGCGCAGAGAATGTGGGGACAAACAGAGCGAACTAGGGAACGCTCGGAGGGATGTATGCGATTGGCGGAGAGGAATCACGTGATGTAAAAAAAAAAGCGTCCGTAGTGGTCGTCGTTGGCGTCTGCTTTTCGCTGTTTTTTTGGGTGAGTAACGAATTAAAGGTCTCCAAATTCAAACATTTCTTTTCACTGAACTTTTTAAAAACGGGAGTCAAAGCTTTAAATAAACACAAATGCTCTTTAAATCTGTGATTGTGTGTTTAATATCGGTTGATAACAGAATATTTTGATAAGTAGTTTTTGTGCTCACATTTTGAGATAAAGGAGCCATCGGGGGCCCCAAATCTCGCCGAACGCGAGAAGGACGCTTTACTCGGTACATAGCTGAAGACAAAACATCATCGAGAATAGGTAGGCAGGTAAGATGACTACTAAAATCAAGTCATGCCCGAGACCTGTAAAGTTCAAAACGGTGACGAACTCAAAAATGTCTGGAAATCGTCGAAAGATCAGGTCGCGAGGTCCTTGCATCGACCATGCTATCAGCAAGGTGACAGAACTGCACTGTACCGTCGCTGAACATCCGCTGCAGCCTCAAACCGACTTAGTTTCTTCACACTGTCGAGTTCAGAAAAAAACAAAAAGTGAAATGTTTACTCGATGTGTCCCTCCACACACCCAGATTACTTGTCAACTTTATATATGCTCAGTACGCCAATATCCTGAAAACGGCACCCACGGTGAGTGGTTTGAGCAGCCTTGGGATCCTCCAACCAATAACTCAAACCCGAGTCGTTTGGTTAGTGTATAATCGAGAGAATACACAAAAACATTACACCAGGCTCTTCCCTATAACCTCTTTATGGCCTTGACTGCATTTATTGCAAAGTGCAAAAGGGTGAAAGGCGGAAGCTAGGCTGTTGGCGTACAAGAAACAAGCTTAAACATTCACAATCGGGAAAATTTTGAGCTTTCTCGGTCACTGAAGCTCTTGGATTGTGAACTTGAAAATCTCTAATATACCGTATTTACTCGCAGAATGAACAGACTTTTTTTTCCGAAAAATCAATGCAAAGTTGGCCCCCCCCCCCCCCAACTTTGCATTGATTGGGGGGCGTTCATTACGCGAAGTAAAGTTTTTGCGTCCGTATTTACTCGCATAATGAACGGACCTTTTATCCCGAAAAATCTACATAACTTTTTATCTCTTTGCGCGCAGCGCGCAACTTCAAAACCAAACTGCGAAGCGCAAAAAAAAAAAGCTCCTCTCCGTGATGTTTTTTTTCTTGCTCCCGTGTTCCCCCCCCCCCCCCCCCCCCCCCCGCCTTTCGCAAGTTGTTTTGTTTGCCCACGCTTCTCCGCTTTTCTTCGGTTCTGAACAGGTCGAGCCTCGGTTGAGACGTTGGTGAACAAAAAAATGTTTCCAGTATATAAATATAGATAATCGAAAAAAGGACACTCATAACAACAATTAATTAGAACGTCGGTTAAAACAAGGATATGTAAACGAACGTTTGCCGTGTGTACCTTTCTTGGTGCCGTTCAAAAACGCACGGAGCACGAACCGACTGCAGTTTACTCCGGTGTTCTCCAGATAGACGTCCGCTGATGCCACGGGCAGCGAAGGGCAGAGTAATAAGTTAGCCGCGCTATGGCCCCACTCACGAGTTTCACTCTTTCCTCAAGCCCAGAATATCAAGTCTACGTCAGCCACCCATTATGTTGTATTTGTAAAAATATCTGCTTGAAATAAGATGCGTCCTGCTGGGGTAAAAACAGGAAGAAGAAAGGAAGACTATACGCCTCGCAAGTCGTCTGCTCCTTCGCGCAGACCGGTGGCGTGACGTCACCTCGCCGCGCTCTGATTGGAGGATGGCTCCGGGCGGGAGCAGGCGGGAGCTCGAGGGTAAACAAACCATGTGCGTCTTTTCTCCGCGGCCATTGCGGACGGGCTTTTCTGTGGCTCTCGGAAATCCACTGCTAGTGCTTGAACGAGGACGCGGCACACGGAAAAAAGAGACCGGAAATACCTCGAAATGTACGTTACTTCGTTTGACGCGAAGGAATTTACCCTGGGAGCATACGACGCACCAATATGCGTCCCGGTCTCCGGCGGTCGGATGTTGACGTGAGCCCCCCAACGTCAGCACGGTGATGTGCGACGCGAGTGAGCCTTTCTACTTCTTGGCGGAGACCCCTTTTCGCTAGCAAGTGTCTCGGTGTCTCCGTGAAGCATCAAAGTGCAGCTACAGCCCTCTTCGGCGAGCTGAACGGGCTGCCGAGCTTTCGAAGGCCGATCTCCCGCAGCGCTGGCACCCGGAGAACCGCGCCATGGCGATCGCTGGGGTGAGTTACGTCGTCTCTGTACAGTTCGCATCATTCACAAACAGTTGCACGTGAAAAGAGTATAGCAAAGTAAAACGGAATGTTACGGAAAAGCAGCGGATTAGGCGATCGGTGAGGTACGACCGAGCCGAGTGCGCAGTCGTCTGTTTTTAGTCTTTCCCCCCAGCGACAGGTTGTATGCCATTTGTTCAAACAGAGTGCGGTAGGATATCTGTATGTGAGTCATAAACTTCGCAGTCACGACTCAGTGTTCGATGGTAGCCCATTTTAGCAGTGATAGCGCCGTGTTTAAGTGATATCCGATGTCACTTCATGCCAGTGGCGTAGCCAGGGAGGGGGGTTCAGTACCTCAAACCCCAAATCCCCCCGGCCCCCCAAAAAACCTGGCTACGCCAATGCTTCACGCGCGCGATAAAGCGCCGTCCTAAGGTGTTAAACTCAAGACGCACTGTTCTTCTGACGTGTGTTCCATCAGTCGCTCGCCGCTGATTTGTTTCACCACAAAGCGCCAGTGAAGCAAACGCTGCGGGGGCGAGTAGCATGTTTTCGTACCTGCCTACTAGTTTTCTTAGGTCCGTTAATTTGCAAGTGCTTGAGTTCCCCCTACCCCATCTTTCCAACAGGATCTACCGGCTGCCGGGCTACTGAAAGGGCCCTCTGCTCGGAGGACATGCTGTAATGCACTTGGCGCCTGTGCGACTTCCAGGGGGTCTGCGTTTCACGGCCCCGTTACCAGCTGGGAAGTTCTCCATGGAGGTAAGATTATGAAAGAAACCACTCTATGCATTCAGAGGCAGCTTTCAGAAATTGTGAAAGCCAAATACATATGCTGATATCTTTAGTAAAAAAAAAATCGAATTATTACTTGCTTTATGACTTATGCATCTCTAATTTGCAAGCCACATATGGCAGGAAGGTGTCACGTGATCTCAGCCTGGTTGCTCAAACACTGAAAACCTACCTGCTGCAGACCACTGTACCGTTGTCATTTATTATATGTTATTCCTTGGCACCGGGGGGATCAGTGGACGAGGGGGCTTGCGCACACCAGCTCGGAGAATGTGGAGTGAAAGCTCGCACTGCAGAACCCAGGATCGTGTGTTCAATCCCCACCTTTGCCCGTTTCGATCTGGATGAGCATTGTACCGGCGTGCAGTCGTGTATCACTACTGCGTGATGCACGTTAAAGACCCCAGGCTAGCGGTCGTACTGCACTGGCTAAATTGCTCATCTACCGCTGCGAGACTCATCGCCTGTTGAGGCAGATCAAGTTCGAGGCTGTATAAACATACACACAACCCAATTCCTTGGCACACTGCTGGTATTGCTGTGTTGATGTTTGGACGTCCTTTTCTTGGTTGTTGAAATGACTACCGTGATGCTTGGGTGAAATAACCTGGTCAGTTACCTCCTCGGCCGTAGAGTGTCGTTCACTTGTTACTCTCTCCTCTCCTCTGGTTAATGTGGCTCAGATAACAGTCATGCAGTCAGCCGGGTTGAAGTTCTCTCGACACCACATTCTCACATCTCTGGCCGATCGTCCTGCTTTCGCGCAAAACTCACACACCTCGTCTTCTTCGATACTCTCGAATGCGCCTCGGTCGCCCGCTCCGCCGCTATATTCAGTCCCGTGCCCACTGTTTTATGACAACCTCCTTGACGTGACAAATCTAGCTTCTGTATTCGACCATCAATACGGGTTAGTGCTCAGTTTGTAAACTTGATGTTTCAAAGTAACAGTACGAGCTTCCTCCAGCATCTACCAGCAACCAAGCAATGAAAAAAACCAAAGCTTTAACTTCCAAGACTAAAAACCCAGGAGTATGAGGACAGAAGGGACAAGCGTGTAATCTCAGTATATGGAGAGGTGTCCTCGAAGTTCCCAGCTTTAAAATTGTGGTAGTGTTTGAGTTGGTTTAGGTTCAAGGAGTCTCAAAAGAGCAAATAATGCAAAGTTGTTTATTTTGATTCGCATCCCTCGGATACTGGCAGGTGTTCAGTACAAAGGGAATGAAATAGACATGTTCATTTATGCATTCTGTTGCTTAAAAACAGGCTTTCACTGATTTTCAGTTGGTAATGGCATGGGAGGACAAATACGCTGCTCAAGGGTGTAATCGGATCGTTTGACTACTGGGACAACTCTTTTACAGGGGACGACATCCTGTCCAGCACCAGCTTCACCATCTGGGACCAAGTGCACGAAGGGGTCGCACTGCAAGCACATGAAAGGAGGGCACTGCGACCTCGAGGCCAAGCTTGTATATCTATCAGTACGGAGTCCTGAATGGATGCCAATTGGTACTGATGACCTTATGAAGGTGAAACGTCCCTGGATCTAAAGGGAAAATCTGACTGAAGGTGTGCTGAAGTTGTTTCTGACTTTATCCTCTTATGACTTGAAAGTAACCTGCCTACTTCAGGAACTTTGAAGACGCAAAATTTTTTTCCGTAACTTTCCCACTTCAACGTAATGTGCACATTGAAACATGTTCCTTTTTTTCTGCTTTCCGGTGAGAAAAAAAAGCCAACGAATCTCCCTCTTCCTTGTCACAATGGGGAGGTGTGGAATACTGTTTGCATATTTTATATACACAATCAGTTCCATAAGTGAATAAAGATAAAAGCAGAATACATGTTCACAAATTATTTGTGAATCCATAGACTTGGTGAAGTAAGTAGTTTATCTTCGAGTCATGTAATTATGAAGTCAAAACCAGTTTTAGTGCATTTTTAAGAAGCCTTTTAGACCTCAGACTTCTGCTTTGACTCAGCAACACACAACTCACCTTTGTTATTCCTATAGCACAGCCGAAACTATAAACATGAGCATGTTGCCTGACCAATGCTTGAACTGCCGTGAAATCGAAGAAGTCCCTATGCGTCGAGAATAAAGCGCCGTCCACACTCTTGCGACCGACTAAGGCCGAGAGAGACCAGACCGGTTTTTAAGCCTTTTGCGACTTCTTAGGACCGGATGCGTTGCAGCGGAGCTGGTCCTAAGAGATCACAAGAGGCTTAAAAACCGGTCTGGTCTCTCTCGGTCGCAAGAGTGTGAACGGGCCTTTAGTGTCGACGGGGAATAGTCGAAAGGCCAGGGTATTTATTGCACACGCATACTGGATTTCAAGCTTGCAGGTGGAAGTAATTGTTTATCGATTCATACCCATTCTTAAAGGGATACTTCAACGAAATTTGAAATATATCCGTCGTGTTCAAAAATTAGTTGAATATGATCCACAATATCCGTAAATGACAGTCGCACGTTTGTATTTTGAGCCTGGTGGTTGTATTTTTCGTTAAAAAACGGCCCACTCTGGCAAGCGCTCGGAGAAGGCCCAGCTTAGAGCATGTGACATCCGACGCAATCGTGACGTAGGTCGTCTCGGGCAACGATTGGTCTCGGGACGAGCAAAGCTAGGGCGAGGCTGACGTCGAGAGAATGGCCTAGTCGTTCCAGCCACCGAAGCGGCTGCTTTTGTAAGAATTTGGAGTGACGGGTTAATCTTCTATAATCTTGTAGGGGGACAATAGCGACTTCTGGGTCACACAAAGAGATTCTCGTGAAGAGGAGAGTTCCTCCTTCCCCTCTTCTCTCGTCGTGGCCGGGGGCGAGACAATAACCGTCACTACCTCTCAAGGTTCCTAGACGGGCGTTATAAACGAGGCGTTAGCGACATCCACCAGGTGCTCTTTGCTAATTGTTTAATTTGTTTTAAAATTAATTTTTGTGTCTTTTTTAACAAGATATTGGTGTGTCCGATGTGATACTGCTCCTTTGGACACATATAGACCATAAAATAAACACCATTTCGTTGTAGTATCCCTTTAAACCTGTTCGAGATTGTATTGGTTCCTGTTCACAGTACATTTATTTTTTATTTCAGCAAGGAATAATTTAGAGACAGATGTTGGTGTTCAGGCATGATGCTTTTATTTTCGTAACATGCAAGAGTGCAAAAAATTAGATTTGGCATTGTAAACTGATTTTTTTATGTACTCTTTGAAACAGCATAGCAAGTAATAATATAAAGGCTACAGCTGCGAGAGTGGCTACACCTGGCATCTTATTCGTTTTATAGCGTGTACAGGTGAGACACTATACTCCGTTTCATGGTAACTTGGCAAACTGTGAAGGCTGCAGCCCCCGCGACCCAATAAGAGCATCGGAGCCAGGCACGTGACAACACTGCATGGCCGAGTCCTCGTTATCGCCACAGCAACAGCGCCATCTGCGACAAAATATAGTTCTAGGCTTTTTTTTTTTCTTTTAGTAGTGTTGTCGTCAGATTATTCTGACCGCAACTCTACACGACACGAAAAAAAGACGAAGACTTATGTTACTTATTAACGACACTTAATATGGATCAACACTTTTCTAAGAAAAACACGGCTTCTGAACGATGTCCGAACAATCGCAGCAGTGAATCGACCACTTCCGCTCAAAACATCGCCCTAGCATCAGCACCCGCCACACATTCATGGGCGAATTGAGCGTGTGGTTGTCTCATAAAAGTGTTGCTGTAGTGGACGTTCATCCGAAGTTGTTTGGTTTCTCAGCAGACGACAGCCGGTTCTGGTGGGTGGTCCTTGCATTTGGCGCTGTGACACGAACGCTCCTGTGACATGCTGCCATGTGCCTCGCTCTGACATTCTTACTGGGTCGCAGGAGCCGTAGCCTCCACAGTTCGCCAAGTTATTGTGAAACGGAGTGTAGACTAAGTTTTCTGCTAATGAAAGTAGCCTTGCCAGCATCATATATTATGTATGAAACGGTGTATACTTCAAGAAAACAAATAAAGCCATCCAACCTTTCCACTGATTGTGTTTGTTCATTAGTAAAACTTGGTTCAGTGAACTTATTACATTTCAGCGTTAGCAGGGACATGACAGGTAAGGTCAATTACAGGTGCTTTAGAGCAGTCCAGTTTCCAAGTGGCTCATGCAAAGGAGCTGACATGGTACTACCCCGAGGAAAGAGACGAGACATCCTTGACAAATCTACTTCAGCCGCAAAGCACACCAATCTGAATATTGGCGTTTCTAGGAAATTGGAATCAACCAAACAATATTTGGAAAGGCACACCACGAACAGCTTTGGTGTGAGGGTGAGCCCTATCTGCAGCGACAATACTGGAGCGCCTCATGCCACCATCACTAACACATGCGAGTAGTCACTCAGTGGCTGGTGTCCTTGGGCATTGATGAAGCAAGGAAAGATTGTCAATGAGTGGACTAGAAATGTGGATTCAAATGGGACTGTCTTGACATTCTTCACAATCGCTGTATGACCACCATCTGTTGGAGTATTTCTGGATGTCAACAGCCCATCTGGGACCTAGAAATGACAAATGATGTTAGAAAGTTTGTCACTTGCACACTGGCTTTTGTTTGACCCAGTCTGCTGAGCGCACAAAACAGACATACATGTTAGTCACTGTTTACTCCCGTGTCAATTCCATCGGGAGCTCATTAGCTAGGCTTGAATAGTGCGCAATCTCCGAAATTTCATCTTGGTATGGGAACGAAAAAGGAGACAAGGGACACACAAATGCACGTCAGACACTGACAGCGTCGAAAGGTGTGGTTCGAAGATACCTTGGGCGACACATTTTGCAGAAAGAAGGCATCGACACTTCTTTGGCAATTCACTCATACTGGCTAACGTGAAACGGCAAATTTGTACTCTCCGAGTTGGTTCACTGTATGACACGTAACAGCCATTCAAATTTCATTCCTGAGAGAAAAAAAAAAAAAAAGATCGCGTTTTTGTGGTAAGTTTTGTGCTCTGTGCTTTTCTATAGTGCCATGATTACAACCGTAGACTGCAACTACTATACCAAATACGATGTATGACTA